>QEOT01009396.1:13773-39177 GCA_003123785.1 Pterocarya stenoptera
GCATATTATTGGTCCTTTGGCTCTTACATTGCTTACTGTGTGAACCACCCACTTTACACCCCTGTTAGTGACCTCCAAATGAAGATAGGGTTTGGATTTGGATTGTTTTGTCAAATCTCGAACTTCTATTACCATATCTTGCTGAGGAATCTTCGCAAGCCTGATGGGAATGGAGGGTATCAAATTCCAAGTGGTTTTCTGTTCAATATTGTAACATGTGCAAATTACACAACAGAGATTTATCAGTGGTTAGGTTTCAACAATGCAACACAGACAGTTGCAGGTTATAGTTTTCTTGCAGTTGCTACTATTATCATGACGAATTGGGCCCTTGCAAAGCACCGGCGTTTGAAGAAGGTAACTTTATATTTGTTGAATAAGTAAAACTTTTAACTTCGTTTCTTTTTATAACCACCTGCATTCCTCACAAAAAAGTTCAGGTCCCTTTTCTGATTATATCTCCACATAAATTTACTCCTATCTAGAGTGGGTTTGAGTTGGATTTAGGTAAGGTACCTTGGAGTTTCATCGGTAAACTGTAAATTACAATCTTGATTAGGAAAAGAAAGAACATTTCTAAGAAGGCACCGGATTGGTTTTGAGTGGATGTTTACTACACTTGTATTATTATTATACTTCATTGAATTCATTAAATCCTATTTCATTATTGCTGTTTTGAAATTTGTTATTTGATTTGCATCTTCATCTGCAATTTTGGCAATCATAGTGCTCCTTAGAGAGAGAGAGAGAGAGAGAGAGAGTAATTCCTTCTACAATTATTGAAAATATAATTGGATGGCAGGGGGGGAAAGTCCTTTTGTGGGCATCACAGGATTCAGGGATGGCAATAACCTGTTTCTTAGTGTCCTTGCACTTCTGAATACATTATTATATTTTCTACCTACAAAATGCATGAATCCAAATAAGAAATTACTTCAATTAGAATCATTGGCAACTTTTATTTGTTACCAATATGGCTTCTTACCTTTGACACATTGTGGCCTGCAGATATTTGATGGCAAGGACGGAAGACCCAAGTATCCACGCAGATGGATAATAGTACCCCTATTCCTGTAAAAGTGACTGGTCATCTTGCCTCTTGTTTCTCTCTTTGGTACCAAGATTGTAATAGTTTCATTCTTGTGGGACTGAGACATGAACTTTGGCATTACATTCAGACAACGTGGTCCCCCTCCCATTTGAACTACCTGAAGACCTGAGGATCTTTTCTTTCTCTTGTTCCCTCCCTCACACTGTTTGCTCTCAGTTTTCCTTGGTATTTGGAATACTTGTCGTTAAACTTTTTACATTCTCATCAGTTTTTTTACAAGACCTGGTTTGTAAAATAAACATTGGAAATCATAGCTTAAAAGAATGAATTGGGATAGGTATTGGTACTCGAACTTGGTCCACGCTATTCCACCATTTCCTTTTAGAATTGAGCATCGAGTAATGGCTGATAAATCCAAGAAAAGTGAGGAGAGGAAGATGAAAAGCGGATGGATGCCATGCAACCCAAAGTTTGTTGGTGCTTATGCCGGATATGCATGGAAAGTCATTTCTCATTTTTTTTTTAAATCGGCACTTGGAGCTGTGATATGTAATCTCTGTTTCTTGTAAAAAGGAAAAATAAAAGTATATTCCTTTAAAACTAACAAATTTATCGCTATATGATCATTTCCAACAAAACGAAAAAACTGGAGATGATTAGTTGTAACTTGTAACGAAAAAAAAGAAAAGTCGGAAGCAAGAGAATCCGGACTGTGCCCGCCCCCGAAATCCAACGATCCAAGTCGCATCCCGTACCTCTTATATTTCCCATTTAGCCCACCCTCTCTCTTTCAGGATGAGTGCCTCTCTTTTTCTCTATCTCCGTCTCTCCCTTTCTCTCTAACCCGACTTCGTCCTCTGTCAAGTTCCGAAAGGTCAGATTTCCCTATCTTTTCCTTTCACCGATTGCGTTCCATAATTTCTTAAGATCTTTCTTGGATTTTCGAATTTCCGCTTAATTGCTCTCTCTCTCTCTCTCAATTTGCCTCTCATTGTTTATTAGCGATCAGTAGTATTGGGATCGGCTCCATAGATCATGTGTATATTACTGATTTTATTTCATTTGGTCGATTTGGTTTTTGCGCTTTTTTCCCTATAATAAAATTTCCTTCCATCTTCATTTTCTTTTTTGTCTAAACACAAAAAGGAATGAAACAATGCTGTGCAATAGTTTACGTCCACTTTTTTCTTGATATCTGTTTCTTGAAAATCATGACACGGTTATGAGATCTTAACAGTTGCATGGAACATTCGTGTTTTTAAGGAAAATTTCGAGGGAGAATTTCCAGGAGTCGACGAAAATGAAGCTCTCAAAAGAGGTAGAGAGGAAGAAGACATTTTATGACAATGATGATTGTATATGAATCAAGTGGAAAAACAAAAAAATCGTGTCATTTATGGATCTTTATTATGTAATTTATTTTTTAAAAAATGCTTTAATCATAAAAGAATTTTTAAATATTTCTTGTTTGGTTATGCAGTTCATATTTTATTAAAAGTTAAATAAAATATTATTATAATATTATTTTTATCTTAGAATTTGAAAAAATTGAATTATTTATTATATTTTATGTGAAAGTTTAAAAAAATTATAATTATTATATGAGATAAGATGAGATAGTTTGATTTTATGTAACCAAACCTAAATTTACAAATTTGTTATTTTTACTGTACAATCAATTTATGTACCAATAAAATTATAAATTATATTAGCTTGTGAGTTTATTTTTAGAATTTTTTTTTTACTGTATTAGTTTTATTTATTTATTTGTTGTTTTAGGTGTCGAGTTTGGTTTATTTTCTTGTTGCTTTCGAGAAGAATTGATTATCTTGGTGAGGTGGGGACCATGTGTCATGTCCCGCTTTGTTTAATACTACGATGTCCAATCCATATTAACACATTTCACAGCCTTATTTATTTCTCTTTTTTTCACTTAATTACATTACTAGTTTTGTACATCCAGCATGGTGTCAATGGTGAGTGTTTTATCCATATGATATCTAGCTGATAGATGTACAATAAGGTGGAAAAAGAAGGGAAAAAAAAAAGAAAAAGTAAAAAGGAAACTCCATCGTAGGGTTCTTATTGCCCTGTCTGTTTTTCTCTGACTGATCATAGTTTATCCTGCAGGTGGTAGAAGATGGCGGATGCAGAGGACATTCAGCCACTCGTGTGCGACAATGGGACAGGAATGGTTAAGGTATTAATTAAGTACCCTGTGTGTTATGAATGTTGTTTTGGTTTCTAATATGCAAAGCTGTTATTGACTGCTAAGTTGAGGTAATATCTTCTGTGCCCTTGCCCCTTCTTTCTTTTGAGATGTAATATCTAAGAGAACTGGTCATGATATTACATTTTAGGCTGGATTTGCTGGAGATGATGCCCCACGAGCTGTGTTCCCTAGCATTGTTGGCCGTCCTCGTCACACTGGTGTGATGGTTGGGATGGGCCAGAAAGATGCATATGTTGGTGATGAAGCTCAATCCAAGCGGGGTATTTTGACCCTCAAATACCCAATTGAGCACGGTATTGTGAGCAACTGGGATGACATGGAAAAGATTTGGCATCACACCTTCTACAATGAGCTTCGTGTTGCCCCAGAAGAGCACCCAGTTCTCCTAACTGAGGCTCCTCTCAACCCTAAAGCTAATCGTGAGAAGATGACCCAAATCATGTTTGAGACCTTTAACGCGCCTGCTATGTATGTAGCAATTCAAGCTGTTCTTTCCCTGTATGCAAGTGGTCGCACAACTGGTAAGCAGTCAAGAAGGCATTGTCAGGAGTCTGAACATTACTATGAACCATCTCTCTTCCCTTCTTTTTTGATGGATTTTTGCCTTTGCCTCAGGTATTGTGATGGACTCTGGTGATGGTGTTAGCCATACAGTCCCCATATACGAGGGGTATGCCCTCCCACATGCCATCCTTCGTCTTGACCTAGCTGGTCGTGACCTCACAGATCATTTAATGAAAATTCTCACTGAGCGTGGATATTCTTTCACCACCACGGCCGAGCGCGAAATTGTGAGGGACATGAAGGAAAAGCTTGCTTATATTGCTCTTGATTACGAGCAGGAGCTAGAGACTTCCAAGACCGGCTCTTCGGTTGAGAAAAGCTATGAGTTGCCAGATGGGCAGGTCATCACTATTGGGGCTGAGCGTTTCCGATGCCCTGAGGTTCTTTTCCAACCATCCTTGATTGGAATGGAAGCAGCAGGCATTCACGAGACCACATATAACTCCATCATGAAGTGCGATGTCGATATCAGGAAGGACCTGTATGGTAATATTGTCCTCTCAGGTGGTACAACCATGTTCCCAGGCATTGCTGATAGAATGAGCAAGGAAATATCTGCACTAGCCCCAAGCAGTATGAAGATCAAGGTGGTGGCTCCACCGGAGAGGAAGTACAGTGTCTGGATTGGAGGATCCATTTTGGCATCACTTAGCACCTTCCAGCAGGTATGCTTTCATGCATGCATTTCATTCGAATTTTATTTTTCCTATATATATTTTTTTTTTGGGTCACTAGGGATGGGAGGATTTGCTTGTTACTTGAATGCAGATGTGGATAGCGAAGGCAGAGTATGATGAGTCCGGGCCATCAATTGTGCATAGGAAATGCTTCTAAATGTCCGAGAATAGAATCCTTGAAGAAATAAAGCTCCTGATTTTGTCTCAGAAAGAAGTTCTTGCAATCCTTCATTCACGCTTGCCATCTCTTAATGCAATTTCCCATCTTGGAGTGATCGCTTTCAGGGAAGGCGTAGAGTTGATTTGATTTAAAATAATGGTCCATTTCTTCCACTATTATATTTTGAGAAATTTTTTATTCTTCCATTCAATATTATTAATGCTATTCAGGGTCCTCTTGCTGAAATATTATATATTTTCGTAGTATTCTTCAAATATTACTTGATTATTGATCTAACAATCTCGATCATCAAAACATCTTATCTCGATTTCATAACAATTTCGAAAAACCAACAATTTTATTCCTTTCATATTTACAATGGATGCCACTACTCTACTCTTTCAATCCCTAATAAAAACAGTCTTTAAAAAATGATTTTAATTCAATCTCAATAATTTTATAAAATCCCAAACACATACGCAAACTATTCGAATATAAATAAAATTGTATATTCCAACATTGTTACATGGTTTAAATAAACACAAAAGGAACAATCGGCTCGCTTACGTTAAAGCAAAGTTTGCCGTCAAGTCCGTAGATTAGAGGCTTGTTCATTTGTTAGGATCACTATTCACTAGTTCTCGAGTCCATGTGACGTAACGCGTATGCCATAATTCCAATCACCCAATTATTACTACATGTACTACTCAATTCAAGAACATTAGTTTCACATGGCAAAGCCGATAGTAAAATCGTGGCTTTGCATCAATAAGCTCCAAAAAATGTGAAAATTTTCTCAAATGCAAATATTCTTGAAAGAAAATATTCTCAAATTTTCTCAGGTGCATCACTTTTCTTTCTCTGGTATTTGCAGTAGATCGAGAGAAGCAAGCAAGACCACATTGCTTTTTCAAGATGAACTCCGACGTGAAAGCTCAAGTACGAATTGTCCACATACGGGTTCGATATCCCACAGACATGAGTGCAAGCTCCCAAAGCATATTGGGTATGCTCAATGGATTCACCTTGGATCCAGGAATTTCAGACCAGTTCACAGATATCTCAATCATTGGGATATTAAACCACTTGCATAGAAACACTAACTCAACATCAAAACACCACCTGCATAAAATCCATGTTGGAAGTGAGTTCCCACACACTGAGAATGAGGGGAAAACATATTCAGAACACATTGTTTAGGGGGTGAGGGAGAGTTAGAGGGGAAATTATATCTAAAGATTTTTTTATAAGGAAAATATCTAAAAATTAGAATATAAAAAATGGAAAACGCTATCTATACTAACAATTTTACGCACATAACCATACATGTTGACATGTCAGCTATTGAAATGGAAAAAATTTTAAAAATCAGATTTCAAATTTTGAATTAAAAAAAGAAAAAACTGATAAAATTGGACAAATACTCAATCATAAAGTTGTGTGTATATGTAGCACCACTCATAAAAGATTACCCTACTTGCTCCATCGTACGTCTACAAATTTAAGCATGACCTCAATGCCAAATGTCAAAGAACAATGCATCTAAATGCAATTACCTCTTCAAACGGATGTTTTTGAAAAGGTTCCTTGCAGCAGCCCGAGTAAACATCTTAAACCCACACTGTGATAGTGTGAAACAGTGATCAGCCAACATCAGGATAAAGCTTTAATTGTATTTACTTAAGACTGAAAGACATGCTTTACTGAACAGCATAAGCAAAGTATGGGATTTCTGGTACCGAACTGCAGATCAAATAAATAAATAAAAATGAAGTGGAGATACCTGTGTGTCGCGAATTCCAGGACCCGCAGTCAAGAGAACCACAAGGTGGAAACCCTTCATCAAAAAGTTGCGGTACCATTTTCTCTGAGACATATAAGGGAAATGGCTCAAAGATGCAAAATATAAAACAAATTTTGCAAGAAATGGAGCACAAAACATATAAAGGGAGCAAAATTAGTAAGACTGAACTGCAGCCAGAGCCTTCTCCTCAAGATGAGCACGTGAGCCAAATGCAGCAATTGGGATATCAGATATACGAAAACTCGAATTTCTAGATGCTGAATCTCCATAATTACCCTCCTTTCTGGCAGAAGAATGGATCTAGTACGCATAACATCAGATAATTTGCAGTAGATCTGTTAATATCTCCATAGACTAAAATTTGAAAATAGCTAAATTATTCATGAAAAACCAACAGTTAGACAATGATGGATATACCGACCTGCTTTTCAAGTTTTTCAAGGTCATTAACCTTGGTTGCTCCATCAGCATCCAGCATTAGAAGCAGTTCACCACGTGAATGAAGCATTCCCTGTTTTACAATGCTTTCGCGAACGAAAAGAGCTTCAATCAATTGTCGTCATGCATAAGGAGAAAACATGGTATCTTCACTAAAATCAGTACATGTTTGTGAGTGGTTTGAGTTAAGCTCACTTTTCTAATAGCTTCTCCCTTCCCATGATTTCTACCGAGAAGGATAACTCTCACTTTGTCTACAGTGTATTTCCTTACAAAGTCAAAAGCTACTCTTTTTGTCCCATCTGCACTTCCATCATCAATAATCACCACCTGTTGAAAACCCATTTATTTTGTCATTTAATGGATAGATAACATTGAAGAAATTTCCTTGAAGGATAGCATAACACCATGCATGAGAATAATGAATTAACACAGAAATTACAACAAAATATCTTCCACCACTCTCTTCACAGAAAACAGACTATAAATTAAGAGCCAAGACTACAGAGCTGGAGGAGGATTCTCCTACACAACAATAAGGTAAATGTAACTCCGTCTACATTTTCTTGGGTAACTTCGCCTTTTCAATAGAAAGCTTTACAGGATAGACCAATGAAAATGATGAAGGACAAGATCTCATTTCCAGAAAATATTTTTACATGCTCCAAATGGAAAACAAAATTATGCAAATCCTCAAACCATCGTAACTAATTGAGATGATCCGGTAAATGAACAAAATGATACCTCATAAGAAAACGACTTATCCTTTGCCGCACGTTGTTGAAGATAACTACAACATAAAGACAAATCTCTTAGAGAGTTCATAAGCACAGTTTAAGTAACTAGATATGTCATTCTACAACTCCACACCTTAATTGTGTATTACTACGTAATAATAATTAGTTATGCTACAGATTGAAAAGAGCAAAAAAATAACAGAGAGAGAACTGAGGAGGTTTTTTTTTTTTTTTTTTTCCCTGTTTGCCATGCTTAAGCACGCATAACACCAAAAACATACAGCTTCATCAAAGAAAAAAAATAGTGCGATTAATTTTGCTCAAACTTACTTTACCGTTTCCTCAAGAGCTCCAGGAAGTCTATGCTCTTCATTGTATGCGGGGATTATCAAAGATATATACTTCTCTGCTGGATCAGAAATATGGGGGCAAGGAACCTTGAACAAAGTCCTCCCAGAAAGTCAGAATCACCCAAAACCACCATGGATGTCAGTTAACTATCCTAAAAAAATGCTACCGGCATGACATTGTAAAGCAAATAAACTTGACAAAGCAATTCTTAACATTGTGAAGTGAATAATATTGCCGATATTTTTAAATCTATATACTTTCAAAAATATCGATATTTTTAAATCAAAATTTTTTAACAACATCATTATTGTTTGGGGCATCAACAATAATATCAATGTGAATTCAGAAGTTTGACCTTCATAAGGTTGGATAAAAAATCCTATCGCAAGCAGATTGAGCTAGGATTTCATTACCATTCTTGTCTGAGGAGATATCTCCTCGTTCAAAAAAGCCAAGGCTAAAGTGAAACATTGATCCTTTGTAAACATCACATTATCTAGGACCTTTTACCTTCAAAATATAGAAATAATAGAAAATGACCATACTGAACGAGCATAGAGCCAAAGACCCGCTTGCGTTAACTAGGCTGTAAACAGTGACACAGACTGTTTGGCAGAAGCCAAACGACGTTGCAATTCAGTTAGAGATTTACATTTCAATTTGGTTAGGTTGAAGTTTTGCAAGACAAGATGCACATTTAAACATTAGCCGTGCATCTGAATTATATTGCGTGCTTACAGCGTACTTGACTCCATGACTCATTCTCACACCAGTTAGAAAAAATTCCATCAACTATGTCATTCAAATTTACACAAATCCTGCATTGTGCGATCTGCTCAACAAATATCACAGTCAATTGATTCAGAAAATCTCTTTTCAATCTCAGGACACGAACGAACTTCAAAACCACAAAACAACGGTAAACTATTCTTAGGAATTTCAAATTCACTTCCTCCTACTAGACTCCTATATATGTAAATCGAAGCTAAAGCGGAAATATCATACATACATATATATATGTATGTATTTGCAGCGTAGATTTACCTGTTTTAACGAATTAGGGTCCTCGAAGACTGCGGTAGCTTCGACATGCCTAGAAAAGAATAAAATAAATTGCTATAATGAAATGAATGGATCATATTACTAATTTAGCAGTAAACGAAGAGGTTTTGAATGAGGGAAAAAACTTCTAGGGATTCGATTGGTATCGGGGGAACGTACGTGTGGTTGTTTCTTCTTCGATAAGCTTCGAAAAAGATTGCAGAAACTAAGACAAAGACCGCGATCAAAATGAGGGCGATTACGAGCTCCACCATCGTCCATAGAAACCCCATTTTCGCTTGCGGAGTTCGTCTGTGTGTTGGTCAGCTGATGATCCTCGTAAATGAATATGAAGGCCGTGGTCCGAGTTGCAAAACAGCGATGTTTTAGTTATATAAGTTTAGCCCCACAGCCTGCTGTAAGGCCCGTCTAGCTCAGTTGGTAGAGCGCAAGGCTCTTAACCTTGTGGTCGTGGGTTCGAGCCCCACGGTGGGCGATTTCTCTCTTTCAGTCATGACTATGTTTTTATTTTTGTCTTTTTTCAAATTATCCCGTTTGTTTACACAAATTTTCTATCTCAATTATTATATTTTTTTAAAATTTTAAAATAAAAATAATATTATAAAATATATTATAATAATATTTTATTAAATTACTATTCAAAATATCTCATCTCATCTAAAATGTATATCCAAATTCTTAAAAACCTCATTCCTTATTTGTTATACTTCGGACAGCCGTCTGTAGCATCATAAAGAGAATCCCCCTTTTGAGGTAAAAAAATTGTACAATACATAGGAGGCTAGTCTTTCTCAATGTTTCTATTTTTGTCTTTTTTCAAATTACCCCCATTTGTTTACACAAATTTTCAATCTTATCTTATCTCAATTATTATAATTTTTTAAATTTTTAAAATAAAAATAATATTAAAAAAAATATTTTAATAATATTTTATTCAATTACTATTTAAAATATCTCACTTTACTTAAGTGTGTATCCAAATCCTTACAAACCTCATTCCTCATTTGTTGTACTTCGGACGGCGCATGTAGCATCATAAAGAGAATCCCCCTTTTGAGGTAAAAAAATTGTACGATGCAAAGGAGGCTAGTCTTTCTCAATGTGGTGTATAGCACTAAAAACCTTTGATACATGATAGGGCCGTTCCCATGAAAGAAGAGAAGAAAGGTTTGATTATCTTCTTGGGAAAGATAAAGAGGGAGGGTCTTGTGAAGGGAGGGGGAAGGCTTGGGCCCATCCATCCCGATAGGACCTCGAACGGGAGCTATTGAGAGGTTCCATATTGCCGAGCCGAAGGGGGCAACACTTGCGTAAGTGATCGTAGTATGTCACGTCGTCTCATTCCCGCTGCATTGAAGAGTACCTATGCACTATTTCTGGTTCATTGATTAGGATCCAGTGCAAATATATATAATCTAGTGAATAAGCATGATGAGATCACAAGTATATATAATCCAGTGCAAATGCATGATATGATCGTAATTGTAAAGACCTGGCCTAAAACATTAATTAGTTGTTAATAAGATTTACATCATCTTAATTAACAATTAGCCCAATTATATATATAATTACTAGCTAGTTAAACATCTTGATCAGTACCTTTATATTCACTCATTAATATTACGTATTATATATAATTAAGGCTACCTTATTAATTATCTTAATTTTATTTTATACGTACTATGAATATATTTCTATAGATTTCTATTTCAGATCGTTTTTAATTTATGTTTGCCTTAGTATATTATTTGCGTATATCAACTAAGGGGGACACCGAGAGGGAAGAAATAAAGCACTCAGTAGATAGAGACTTAAACCAGTGCGGGGGTAGGGGAGGATGTAGCCAAGTGGATCAAGGCAGTGGATAAACAATCTTGAAGTGAAGTGACCTATGGCTATGGGGCACGAACGCTCTCACAGTGGTTAGCACTTTCCTCCCTACTTGCTACTTTCCACGCCAAGTATGTCTTCTTGTAGGGGGTTCGGGGGGATGTGCCCCATGAAACAGAGGGTTCAAGGGGAGGATCCCCCCGAGACAAGTTAATTAAAATAAATAAATAAGTAATAGGAAAAGCTACTATAAACTTGTGACTAAACTCTAAGGAAGTGAAGTTCTCTTTACAACTGTGACAACTGAATTAACTGTAAGTTAGTTCAGTAGTTGGTGTTACATACACTCTTTGGGGCATCCATGCATAGTAGGCTTCAACCAGTTAACCATTCATATCTATCTGGTGGGAAAGTCATGGTTCTCGAATGGTTGACCAATAGGTTTTGGGGGAGGTCCAGTTGATTATTCACCAGCTTGATTAAGGAAGGGTTATTTTCCTTTTTTTCAACTAATGTGAAATCATTCGTGCCCCATACCAATGGGTCACTCACTCACTGATTGTTAATGCACATATTAATGTAAGTGACCACTGAGATTTCAAGCAGCATCTTTCAGATTGTTAATTGATGGAATATACTGTTTGCAGTCATGGGTTAATTTGGTTTCTCAAACACTTTCGTTGATCTCGTTAAAAAAAAAAAAAAAAAAACACTTTTCTATATTGGTCAATGGATCATCTTATACTTTCTTTAAAAGTTCAAGATAACTTCGTCAAGGTTTGGAACCCTAAGCTCTTCATTATAACGGAGGAAGCACTTAGTAAGGGTTTATCTTATCTCTTCCAAAAAGAAGGGACTTGTGGGATTTTACAAATGTGGAAGATCATCTCTCTTTAGAAATCATTTGTTATATGTGGATGATATTCTTGTTTTCTCGAAAGTATAATAAAATTATCCTTCCTTTAACATCACTTTTCATTACTTATTTCTAATTTTTTTAAGATTGCCCCCTCACGAAATGGGATGATATGATAGCCCTAAAACATGAGGTAGACTCAAATTTTCATTTTTGTTGAAAGCATCTCGAGCCTTGTGTCTACTAAAAAAAATGCACTTTTGAGGTGAGATCAAAAAATGCACTTTTGAGATGAGATGACACTCTGCCCTAAAAGGGAGTGAGGTTTCAAAGATCTTTTGCCAATTTTATTTGTTGCAACTCTTTTTATGTCCCACTCGGTCAAAAATGCTCCATCTGGATTCTTTCTTTTTGAATCTGTCGCAAAGGTCGAGCTCAAGCGATTTCCTCCCTTGAATAAACAATGGCCAAGGGTTAATCCTCCCTTATGATGCTACGGACGGCTGTCCGAAGTGCAAGGGGTAAACTCGACCAAAATAGACCACGTTGGATGGGACTTGTGATGTACGAGTCGAAAGACTCCACAGCATCGAACACTTTTGCCCTCAGAGCACTGGCAGCAGAATGGCCAAAATGAATAAATGTCTAAACTTTAAAGGGATTGAGAGTGAAGACGGTGGCATTGGATTCGGTAAACCTAAAAACTCAAACTTTGAGCTACACTAAAGTTATTTGCATTTTCATATTTGAAGAGTCACTATTCACAAGTATATTCCATTATTTTATTACAAAATACAGCATACTATTATTTTGAGTTTGAAAATTAGTGTGTGAAATGTGTTTGTTGGGTAATTAGGTTGAGAAACAATTTAGTTAGGAAACAATAATTTAAGTATCAAATTAAATTATTAATGTACAATAGTTAGTGTAATTGTAAAATATGAAAAAAAATAAAAATAAAAATATTATTATTAAAAAAATAATATTATATTATTATTTTAATAAATCCAATGTGGGATTATGGATAGAGAGGTTTTGAATTTATGAAAAATATGTACTTTTCATCAAATTTTAAAAATAATTTTGATGAAGCCAATGCTAATACTCTTAATCTTCATCTTTTGTTCATACACGACAAAGTTCATCACTCTTGTAACATCATTTTTGTCCAATGATTATTGAATTCGGTATTGGTCAAAAGAATATATAAGGATACTATAGATAATCCAGAACTAATAGCGTTTCCAATCCTTGTTATAATTAAGGCTTTAAATTATTTTTTATTTTTATTTTTCATAATGTTAGAATAATATTAGATTCATCATGAAAAGTTAAATCTTCGAGACTCATTCGTTAATGTGTAATCTCACGCACTACCTATATAAAGACTTAAGTTTAAAATACACTTATTTTGTCATATCATTCATCTTTTGATTTTCAACAGAGTAATACATAATCAAAATATCAATGTTCATGGAGTATGCCCTTCGCTCTTGATCTTATGGTCTCGTTTGGATACAGAAATATTTTCAAGTCATCTCATTTCATTTTATCTAATCATTACAATTTTTTAAAATTTTCACACAAAATATAATAAACAATCTAATTTTTTCAAATCTTAAAATAATAATAATATTATAACAATATTTTATTCAATTCATCTTATCTCATCTCACTATCGAAGCCTAAGATTTTGGTGAGGAAGCACCGCCGTGATATTTCGTATATATAGCATGTTAATTAATTCTACAAGAAAATGGAGTATTTGCGGCTGTTTTTATTTTCGGCGATGTATATATTGTCGCTAATGTGTTGTTTTACTGTTTGGGTAAAATTCTTGTGTCGATTAGAAGAATCGCCAGAATAGATATATATTTATGGCGATTTTATGTCGTCGTTGATGCAAGTGTCGCTGATAATACATACGACGGAATCCAACCCTCGTCATTAAACAATTGTCGTCGCTATAAATACATTTTACGGCAATTTTAACTCGCCACAATTGAGCTCGCAGCAGAAGATGAATATCCATTTGTATCTTGGTTATTACGGCGACTTATATGCCGCCATAATAAGTCGTCCACATGCAGTGAAAAAACCTAAATTTACCCCCCCGCCTAATTTCCCAATTCTTTCCCCTGCGATTCTCTCTCTCTCTCTCTTTGTTTCTCTCTGGCTCGAGGCTAATTCGCTGTAACACACCTCAAGTTACTTAAAGAAAAAATACATAAAAATAACTCACTTCGAGGGGACTCCCATTGAACAAAGGAAGAAGATGAGGATAGAAAAGGAAATACTTTGCATTAATTTTCTGGATCCTTTCTTACACTTCCCAGCTGAGTACAAATACTCACATCAAAACCCTATGGGAAGCGAAGGTGAGGCCATGGGCCTTTTAAGTCCAAGATAACAGCAATAAGCCTAAGTGACGATACAAGCAACTGGGCTCACTAATACAATCCCATATTAAGAAATATAATAAAACTAAGCAAAAGATATTAGTCATCCCAGCCCATAAAAACCCTTGAGCCCAAAACTCTAAATTCTTATTTACCCCAAACCAAAACCCTCAAAGCCCACAGTAACTTCGGCCCACGCTTGTAGATGTACTGAAGTGTGACATTCGCACAGGGGTTTCTCGCCGTCTTCTCGCCGTACATGAACATGGAACCGTTCCGTTACTTAAAGCTTAGAGAATTCTGTGGAAAATGGTGGTTGGCATGGGGCTTTCTAGTGGCATGATTAAAGCCACTGATCGAGGTGGGAACACGAAAAAGAATTGTTTTCCTTTTCCCCAGATCAGCTTTTGTAGACCCTAATTCCCGGGGTACTGGAGAAGGGTGGCCCTTCACTTTCCATCATGCCAAACGGCCTTTTCCCTCACCAAGTCACCATACTCGCCCATGCCCATCATCATTATCATCGCATCCATCCCCTGCACCACGCATCATGGCATCATCCCTGCACTACCCATCATGGCTCTAGACAATGTGTAAGCTGGTGTTCCAAACCAATTGGGCCGAGATGCAGATGTATGATCTTCGACGTTTGAGTACTTCACGGGTTATGTATCTTAGCACAATTTACAAGAAAGCAATGCCGGATAAGGTTTGAATGGACCTAAAAATCTACATGTCAGTAATGCAAGTTTTCCTCCATCATGTACACAAGTGCAATTAGATTCTTACTACAGACGTTGTCGTCAAATAGAGTATCTCACGCTTATAAAACAGTACACTAATTAAGCAATTCATTGCCAAGGGATTTTATGATGTTATATTGTTGGCACAAGCAAAAGATTACGTACAACGTCTAAGGCAACTTGGCCGGCCGGAATAATATATCCAGTACTGCACCAAGGCCCCGACTCCCAAATGAGAAGTGTTCGGCACGCAGTCGCAGCAAGAACTACTTATTAAAGGAAACATGCTGGTGAATAATTATTAATTGTTTCAAAGGAAAAGTGTAATTGGAGAAATAATTATTTCACACGACTATCATTCATGAAAAGAATACAAATATAATATCCACCCTTAACTCTATTGTCACTTACCTACCCTTTCAAACTCGGAATATATAGTCCAGAAACATCCGCCTCAGTGCTGCAAATGAACAGATATATATATATTTATATATATATATATATCTATCAACATACAAGAGACTCTAATTCCATGAAACAGAAGTACAATTTATTCATGATATATGCTAAATTACAAATTTTTTTTTATCAGAGAGCTGGAAAATAAAGGTAGAAGCAATTACAAGCTTCTAATAAAAACAAACCAATTTCTCGTCATAATCCCAACAAGAAAAAATCCAAAAAAAGTCGAACTAAAGTTATATAAAGGAATCAATGCTAGTGATGACGATCGACGATATTGATGAAGTAGAAAAATTAGAAATTTTGCCTAGTGTGCTGCCATGGCCACCGGAGGCGCAAAACTGATGCTTCTTTGGTTGGGCATGGCAAGCATGGCAGTATGATCGAAGAAATCATTGAGCTCAAGCACGGACTGTAATATCGTCCTCAGATCCTCAGCGCAGGAGAAGCCGAAGCAGCCCACTTGTCGAACCGCATACACATAAAAGGTTATGCAGCCCTTTCTAAATTTGAACCTTGCCATCTCGCACCCAGTCAACCCCCTGATAAGCCTTTTGTTGACTTCTCCGAACGGTATCTCCGATGGCCAAACCCGGTCTGTAGCCGTCTTCATGGTCTCCGTTTCGAAGACGAATACAAGAACTTTGGATTTCTTCGTTCCAAGGCCTAGTGTGAGGGTGTGCCAGGCATGGTGTGCCAAGATGGTGAAGTTGGTGGGCAAGAAGGCTGTGGTTGAAGGAAATGGGAGTTTTTTGTTGTTGTTGTTGTTGTTGGGTTTGGTATTAATCGTCGGTACTGGAAGAGAAAGGAGTTGAAGTAGTTCAAGAGACCTAGCCCGCCGGATCGTGAAGGATTTTACGATGAACTGGCCGCCGAACCGGAGGCCCTTGACGTCGCAGCTCGGCTTGAAAGATAAGTCTGAGCTCGGTTTGGTGGATTGGCCATTTGGGTGCTGGTGTTTTTGCTTCTTGATCTTCTTCTTCTTCTCTTTTTGTTCCATGGTCAATGATCAATCTGCAGGGAGGTTTTGGTGGGTGGTGGGATTTGTTTGTGTTACAACAAAACCAATATAAAGCTTTTGAAAGCTTCGGAAAAAAGAAATGTGGTCTGAAGCTTGAGATTGATTTTTCTTGAACTAGATTCTTTTTGTACAGTTAAAGAAGGGATAATGTACAACCACTTCACATAATTAATATTTTGTTTCTCTTTTTTTATTCCTTAAAAAAAAAAAAGGGTTTATCTTTAGTAGATGTTGTCAAATTTTATATGGTTCTTATCAATGGTGACATATGTGAGCTTAGGTTGGAGTTTTTTGAGTTCATTTATTTAGTTTTCTTCATTTTCTTAATATTATGAACTGGCACATGGCCTTGGAGTTCCTTTTATCAGTTTATGTATCACTTTCTCTTGTCTTTGCACCTCAACACCTCCTAATTAAAAAAACACAAAGTACTTTTGTTCAGAACAGAATCCTAACCATACATAGATTTGATTGGACGACAGAGATTTTGCAAGATCATGTCGAACTCACATTTGCTCAGCTACACGCCCACATGACCCGATTGATTTCAAACCCAGTGGCAGAAACCGTTGAAAATCAAATAGACATATGTAGCTAGCTAGCATGTGAGCTTAGATCATGATTTTAAGCTTAAAAATGATAATTATAATATTCTCGATCGTTATGGTATAATTAATGCACAGTGACTGAGGATTGGGACCACATGATTGGAATTAATGTAGATCATATATGGACAAAGAAGGTTTGCTGTTGTTCTCCAGGCACTTTAGGTTTGCATGATTATCGTGTTAGCTAGCGCTAGCTGTACTTGTAGCTAGCAATTAGAATTACTCACTTGATTTCTAAGCTTTCTCTAGCAACCCCACTTAACAATTACAAGAATAATTGTTTCCAACTTTCCAATCCTTTTGCTGGATGTATATATGTTTGTAGATTAATCCATCCTATTTTTCACGATTTCTTCCGTATAAAATTTTAAAAAATGGTCAAAATCACAATAACCAATAAACACTATATTTGTATGTACTATGCGTACTAGAAGAAAAATAGTTATTTGTAATTTTTTTGCACGAAAAAAACTATTTAAGACTAAAACAGATTTATTTTAACTAAAAATAACTGATCGCAAATAAGTAATTTTTTTATAATAATACATAATTAATTACAAGTAATTATTCATTTTTTGTGAATTATTTTCCAATTAATAAGCCGTGCAATCATCCATTAATTCCATGCACAATATGTAATGTTACAGCTAGATAAATATCCGATAATACAACAAATAAAAAATCGCACGTCAATATATAGTTTCTCCAAGCTGTTTGCAGGTTAGAGACTCGACTCCCAGGCAGCCTTACACCCACAACCATAACGGATCCATTTCAATCTCATGCAACGTATCTACATGTACCATGACCTGGAAAAAGAAAAAGGAAAAAAAAAATGGAATGTTAAAGCTTTGATTTTAAGTCAAAAAGCTTCGATTATCTTTGTTTGAAAATTTATTACTTACTTGGGTCAACGGAAGTGAGGGTTCCAGTGTGAGAGAAATCACAGTTGTAATCATGGCGACCAGATTTCTGATAGTAAGCATTCATGACGAACGATGAATGGGACCTAAGATCATTGGGTTGGAAGCAAGCTCCACCAGCTTGTATGGGTTTGCAATCCACACCAGTGCTGCATACATAGTCTATGTTCGCCTGTAATGCTGCACTGCTAGCATCTGGTTTTGGCACACACCACTTCTTGCCTGCGGGTGCTGGTATAGTACTCCCACCAGACTGCATTCATTTATTATACAGGAAATAATGATTAATGATGATTAATAAAATATGCATGATAGTGCCGATCGGATCTAAACGACATTTTCTTCAGACCAATTAACATGCCGACCCTTTTCAACTTTCAAGTAATTTTAAAACTAATACGACAAGATCTGCCAATCTCTTTCAAAAGCTGAGGAACAGAAAAATGAACCAAAAGAAAGCGTACGTCAAGATCCGATGGAGATTTTGAAAAAGCACAGCTTAGATCTCGAGTAAAGCAGGTAGAAGAACTAACTAGTGCCTCAAAGCTCAAAAAGAATTGGGCATTTTAATTAGTATATTAAACAAAATATTGATTAAGCAAGGTGGAAATTTAATTAGCAGAGACATGAACAAATTAACTTCATATTGTTCGTTAGAAAGCTTGAAACAAGCTCGATCTAGATATGATCATGAAAAGTGGGGGGGATCAGCTGACCAACAAGGACAACACCGGCTCGAGAGAGCTTATGGCACGAGAAACTATTTCAGGCAAGGGGAATGAAGAGGTGCAAAATCCTTGTTTCTTTTCTGAAATTTCCTCCTTTTTTTTTTGGATTCTTAAATTATATATGTATACCTCAATTACAGGGCACTGTCACTGATTCTTTTATTCATATAACCTGCCATCTTGCAGGGATACCAAGATAACGGACAGAGATTACAGGTTGGACGCTTTCGTACTCGAAGGCATGTGATTCGGATTGAGTAGAAAGGTATGAGATTCGAAGGTCAAGCATATAATGAAATTTACTTTATCGGTAAGAGTTTAATTTGGAGATTCCCTTTCCCAATTCTCAAGTCTTGAGTAGAAGAATGATTTAGTTTTACACAAAAATTGATAAGTTTCATAATAATATTTATTTTTAACCATCATTCATATATTTTTATTGGGTCTCATACGTGTTTTACTTTTATGTCCTATAACCCACAGTCATTTTTAATTATACGTGACACAAATAGTTTTCTATCTGAACTAATTAATCATGTCACTAAAAATATGATCGTAAATGACAAATTTAAATAAATGGAAATGCAGCATTGATCTTGTACGTGAAAAATCTAAAGAATAACAAAGCTGACTATTGTCATCGGGTTATCGTACCTGGCCGTTGCGCATAATCCCAAGGTCATAAATTGGAGTGAAATCTGGTCTGAACAAACCCCAATTCCTCTCAGCGGTCGGACCGGGCTTAAGGTTCTCATCGAACAAGGAGAACAGGTAGGTCTCAAACCTCCGGTTGGGCATCAATGGCGTGCCCCTAAGGGAGTTAACATGCCTAACCAAGTTCCCATTAAATGTCGCCGCATTCTCCACGCTACAGGCCTCGTAGCCGTCGCAGTTGGTGGGCCATCCAGTCTCTCCCACGACCAAGTCCACGTCGCCGAACCCGACGGCCTTCATGGCCGAGTGGAGGGCATCCATCATGGCTTCGAACATGTTGGTGTAGGTAATGCCGGTGTTCTTGTCATGGATGCCGGGATTGCTCTTGAAGAGGGCGTAGTTTGCCTTCTTTGGGGAGTAGGCGAAGTAGGGGTAGGGATTGACCATGAAGGGTGCCTTGGTTTCGCTCAAGAACTTGAGCATTGGTGCGAATATGACCCGGTCGTAGCCTCGTCTGAACCGGCCGGCACTAGGCGGCTCAGAGATTGAGAGTATACCCAGAGAGTGAGGGGAGGTGACCTGATAATCAAATGCACGAGCGAGGCTTTGATATTAGCTCTCAGATTTTCTCAGAAGTCAAGTGCAAACTAATTGGATAATTTTTAAGTCAAAAACAAGATTCAATAAATCTTAGTGCAGTTTCGATTTGAAAAAAAAAATTATTAAAATATTATTATATTGTAAATTTTAAAAAAATTAAATTATTTATTATATTTTATATAAAAAATTAAAAAAAAATTGTAATAACGAGAATTCATTTAATTCGTGCTACAGTAATTTCAACCTTCTCGAAAGGTCAGAAAAAGTTCTATTAATACTTCTTAATCACAAATAGTTTTCCTTAGCATGAAATTAAGATTCTAGATCGAAACATATGTAATCAGTTCTTATAAGGTTGCTCAAAACATGCCTTCATATCAAAACGGGGTTTATCATTTATGCATTCGAGATTAAAATGAAGGGAGACGCAATAAAGGCAAATCAAAGGCAGACTTTCATCTAACCTTAATATCGTTGATTTTGGCGAGAACAAGAGCCTGGTGGAGAGTCCTCATCGCGGGAACGAGGTGGCTGATGAGGTTCTTGTCGGCGGTGGCCATGATTTCATTGCCCATAGCTATATAATTAATCCGTGTCTGCGGGTGGAACGGGGCGATGTGGGTGGCGACCCACTGGCGGGCGTTGGCAAGGTTGGCGAGTGCGGGGATATCACCGTTTCCAACAGTCACGGTGACGGCGATGCCGGAGTTGGCAAATGCCCGGAGGATGTCAGGATTGGTGTCGAAGATTTTGATGCGGTCGATGGTGGTCTGGGTCTTGAGGAAGTTGGCCACTTGGGCTGGCGGTGGAAGGTTGTCTGCGAGAGTTCCATAGTTTACTCCGATGGAGTACGCCGTGGAGGATAGGAGGAGGAGTAGCGTGGCGGAGAGGGTGAGGATGAGAGGGGAGGCGGCCATGCTTTTGCGGGTGCTATTAAAGCCTCAGCCTTTGGAGGTACAGGACAGAAAAGAGGGGGACTTGTGATGAGTATTGGTAATTATATATATATAGGGTGTGGAAGGCCAGAGGAGAACACGCTTGGTTAAGGTTTAGTGGTTTACGATCAAAGATCGAATCTATTTTTCTTGTTTTCTAAATTATTAGTGCATTTGATGATAAAAAGAAAAAAAAAAAACCGAGGTATGAACCCGACCACCTTCTTTTTGACATAAGAACCAAGAAGTACTTTCAGGTTGTCCGGGGATAGCGTACACGGAAAAGACACAGTGACCCGTGTTTCCGTGCCTCACGCGGTTTCTGAAAGAGCGGACGGCGCCGCGTTGCCACATGATAATGGAGTTTGCTTTTGTTTAAAGGATAATCGTAGCTTACTATTTTTACCACTTTTCTATCACTTTTTACTATTTTATTGTATTTAAAGTTTTTAGTTTTTTAAATATTCTTAATTATTAAAAAAAATTAAATAAATATACAACTTCACTAATACAACTTCCTTAACCATATGGGTTTGGGCTAATGCTACACAGGCTTTCTTATGTTGTCTGATCAGAAATGGTTTAGGCTCCTTTGGGCTTTGTTGTCGCGTCCAACCAAACCACGGCAGCCGGAATGTCGGGACTACTCTGAAAATCGTTTCGAAGATAAGATGCATTATTGTCAAAGGCATTAGGAACTTGATTTGGACGAAGACAATCTAGATCAGTCTCTCTAGATATAAGAATGGCTACAATCATAAAAATAAATTATATAAAAATAAATTTATAAACTAACGTGATTTCTGTAATCCGATAGATTAACTTAATTTTATAATCTACCTATCATATTAAACTAAATCGATTTGTGAGTTCATTTTTATACAATTTCCTTATGACTACAATATTTCTCTTCCATTTAGTTTTAGAAACAAGGAAGGTCTACGCCATCCCCCAGCACAATCCCCCTCCACCCTCTCAGGCTGAGGTACATTGTTTCACTATTTATTTTAATTTTTTATAAGGAAAATATAACTTGAAATTTTGATATTTCTTAAATTTGATGTTATAGATGGAAATGCAAACGGAATGGAGAAATCAAAAACACACAAGGTCCAAAAAAACTTATCATTCAAGCAACCATTTGGCCATTGGAAAATAAATACAAAGAGGGAGAAGGAAAAATATATATATATATATACACACGATAATAGAATTTCCTAGGCCTACAAAAATAAGAAGCGAGCTACACACTCGGGAAAATTTTAAAAATAAACATAAAAATAAAAGCAGAGAAAACAAGCACCCTTTCCAAAACTTCTATGCCGTTGGGTTTCGCACCATGATCGATAAAAATGAATGTCTCCACCAGGATATGGTTTATTGCTATCACCGTCCATGACTATGTGAACCTGCCCAGCACTGCCTTCTGTTCAGGCTCGCACTTATTTAGTATGAGTGGAGAAAGAAGTGTAAATTGAAAGCCGCAACACAATTGTTCTCTTGAAAGAAACTCTCATCTCAAAGGCACAACCCAATTAGGCAACTATGTATATCAGATTAAGCAGTCCTGAAGAAAGAGTGCCTCCGCCTCTCGGGCTTCAGCCTCCAGTTATTATCACCGTTAATGGGCTTCAATAGTCGCTCCACTTCCATTTCCGATTGAAGCAAATACTGCAGCCTCTTCAAATGTTCCCTGCATTGTTTATGGTCTACAAGATTAGTCCTGCCAATACTCTGTTTATCCGGATTCAACTTTCTCTGGTACGGGGACTGCCACTTAGCCTGCAGATATGCTAGGGATCTCCATGGAGGAAGTGGCATTGAATTCTGCTTGAGAGAGGATTTAGCTGCTTCAACCATAATCTGGAGAAACTGTTCCAGCCGGGTCAAGGAGCCCACATAAATGACTGGAAGGGAATTCAATATTCTATCATATGACTCAACAGCTCTAGCTATTTCAAAGTGACTTCGGAAATCGATATCAATGATCAATCGTTCAGAGGCTCCAGTGCCGTTGTAGTTGACCACATCAATGTACTCATGATCCCCTGCATAAGAAATGAATTAACATAGAAAGGAAAAAAAATGATGATCCAAGCGAATATATCATTCACAAAACTCCGTGCATGATTACATATCACTGAAAGTCAGTCTATACCTTGGAAACCTACAAGAGTATCCTATTTAAACAAAAGGCCCCATCTGTAAAAGCATATGACTCCACCTTCATTCATTCAATACTCAATAGTAAATTACAAAATGATCCAGAAAATTTGTCAACTTTTTCTTTTTGAAAGTTGAAGACAAATGAAATGAATTGCATCATAGAAGCTGCAGTCCACATATAGATGTGATGTTTTATTTTAGAGGATATATTCCAACTCCAATGTTTATGCAATGTAGGTAACAGATGCGGCAGAAATATGGTTAATTACAAACTCTCTAGAAAGTAAAATCCTGATAATATGGACTTAAAGCTAAGATTCCTTTCATTTCTCCCCTTTTCATGAAATTAATTATTTTCTTTTGATTAATAAACAATATTTTGAGCTGAGATAAGGTTTGTAGGTTAAGAGTTGAATATAGAGCATACCACCAGGGACCTTGCCACCACCCTGCCATTTAGTTGCACATACAGCAGCATCATAACCAGAACGTCTCAGAAGCTTAACCAGAGAAAACCTGATGCAGCTGCCATTACATGCACCCGACTTGACAAAGTGAAGCTTGGTCTCGTGAATAGATAATATAAGAGAATTAACCACTGACAGCAAGTCACTCTCATACTGAGCCAAGGAGATCTTGCAAAACTGTGGTATTACAGGGAATCAGCAAAATATTGGCAGTTGAAATTGATCAACAGTTGTTATTCCTTTTATGTTTTACGTAACAGTAGTTTGAATTATTATTTAAAACACAATGGAGTTGAACTTCAAACAACAAGAAAGTTTTTAAGTGAAAAAAGGTATTATGGGTGGTCCTCAAATGGAAAAGTTAGGCATAAAAAACCAGATATTGATTTAGGACTTGTGTATGAATTAGCACAATAAACAAAAATTACCATCTCTCAAATTAAAAGGTGGCCCAAAAGTCAGGACTAACATGACAAAAATCTTAACCAACCATATGCAGCTCAACAGTGTTTACATACAAATCAATTATTTTCTCAGTAACATACTTTCATCTGCTGGTGCAGGATACTTGGACACTTCATTGGAGGAATCATTCCTAAATGTGTAGTACAATTAGCACGGCCGGCTCAATACAAATTGAGGCCTAAGGTGAAATTGAAGTGAATCATTCGTAATTATAATACAATAAGATATAAATTATTATATGAAATATTTTCAAAATTTTCAACAAAATGAGATTTTATTTAAAATCTTTAAATACAGTTTTTGTGAATTTATATTTACAACAACAACTTAAAATGAGGCCTCAATGCAGATTTTGTGCCTCAATTTAACAAGATCTTTAAAAAAATCATTTAAAATATAAATAATTCATTGTATTACTTATAAAAAAAAATCATTGTATTAAATATTAAATCTAGTATTTTGGAGCCTTGCACACATTGAAAATTATAAAAATTATTTAAAATTTTATTTAATGAAATGGTTCCTTTTTTTTAATTTAATTTTTTTTTTTTTAAACACCTCATTTTTATTTTTGGGGCCTTACATAGGGTGGAGCCTTAGGCAATGGCCTAAATGGCCTTACCATTGAACTGGCCCTGACAATTAGAAGAACAAACAACAACAGCAGAATGCTGCAAAATTGCCTAATAGAAGGAAATAATGTTTGCCTGCCTCCACAGCATCATCCTTAAGATGGTAACTGATTGTTAGTTTTGAGAAACAAAAAAAAAAAAAAAAAAACGCAGTAACCAAAATGCTTGACACTTGGATTGTGACATCTACATACTATCCATGGAGTTGCTAACCCAACTTTGTGACTTAAATATATTTCTGTAGTTGAAACTCTATATATAGGCTGAAACAGAAATTTTCTTAACTTCCCTGAAGCCAGCTTATCTAACCCCATGTGAGTCTGTGACATAAGAAATATCGTGGCATTATACTTACTAACATTTTATTTCCCCCTTTTCTTCGAGTAACATTTCATTTCCCTTTTTAGTCTTGACATATGAGAAAAACATTGCAAAATTATCATACTCGGGCAACCAGCTACAGATAATACATTGATTTGAACATATTTTTTTCCTTTCCCCTGAACTCTCAGAGCCAAAAAAAAAAAGCATTAGGGTCCCCAAAGGTCGATTGCTGTATGAAGATAGCTAAGAGTCTAAACACAATAAATATCGTCCAAGTCTCATCACAATATACTTTTTGGCATTTAATTTCCTTTTATTATAATATCTTAATTAAGCAGTCATAACACCAATCGCCTTCCAATCAAACAAATGAACAAAGTGAACCGGTCGGAGGAAGGACCATAAGGGCATAAAGTTAAAAGAAAATAACAGAGGCTTGCGTGATTAATGATATTTTTAGGCAATTCTGTAAGAACTCAACATGAGCAGAATTTAATGTGATTAATTACTCTGA
>QEOT01009397.1:21832-115738 GCA_003123785.1 Pterocarya stenoptera
ATCAAAGTAATAGGAATTAAGCATCCAGAACCATAATTGTTCCAAAACAAAGAAAATCAACACGAACCAAAAAAGCTCAAAACCCTTATAGAAGAAATCTCCAAACAAACAATAATCAAAACAAGTTCCAAAAAGCAACCAAAACACAACTTTAACACATTAAAAAAAAACAAAGTAACCGAAAAAGCACAAAAATCTTTTTCCAGAGAAAGCAATAACCCAGAGAACAAACCAAAGTTAAGAGTTGAAAAACAATTCAACCAACCAGATCAACTCCATTGACAGGTTAAGAAGAGGAGGAGGAGACCCTTGGGGGAAGGCAATGGAAGAAGTCATTTTGCATGTAAAGTAATGATCATCGTCATATTGGTATCATTCTTGTAACCGCAGATTAATGATCCCCTCCCCTTGCCTTGGCTGTATCTCAATAGAATTTGCAGCTATGTATTGCAGCCATACACGATGTGGGTCCGTTGAAGCGCCACTCGAGATCGTTATAGGAGTGAAATCCACCGTAAAGGGTCCCACAACAACACACAAAGCTGTTGCCACGATCACAATAATTGCTTGCAGTCTTTCAAATTAAGTTGACACAATCCAACAAGTCCTTCTATATGCATGGAGGAAGGCTAATAATACCACTCTCAGGTAGGTCCTAAATAAATTATTTGATTTTGCAGATGGAGAAACAATACTCTGTATACATGGCATACTTGATGAAATTTCATTTTCCTGTATACATGGCATCGATTGTCCATTATGCCCCACCTCCTTTACAAGATTTACAAAATATTTAGACAATTAATGACGCCAACTTTCTCTAGAAGTTCCAACTGAAAAATGTTTATTGGAAGACAGATAAGGCTTTTGCACCCATTCATAAATATAACAATTGGAGTCCAGTAAGTTATGTAAGGGATGAAGGTAGCTCTTGTATAGAGGTGCTTTCTAAGTTGACACTGTTCAAAATTTTCATTTCACACTCAATTTCGTGAATTTTTCAAGGCTTGTACAACGCCCAAGTTTAAGTAATTCTAGAGATCTCAATTTGAAGCTTCTTGGCAAATTCTTTAGACTGGAACAATTATCAAAATTCAATTCAATAAGCTTATCCAAAAATTCAACAGAATCACGATCTCAACTAAATTTTTACATCCAAAGAGAATCAATTGCTTTAGATTTGGGCACCTTGAAAGATCCGATATTTTTGTCAAGTATTTACAGTTCTTGAAATTCTTACTTTCTAAGTTATGTTTAAAAAGAAGAAAATAAAACAAATAAATTAAACTATTAAAAGAAATTTGCGCCTTAAAGGAAGACGAATCTACATATTGAAAATAAAAATACATACCATAGATAACAATGTCATGCCGATCTCTCTCATCATGCTTCTTTCCATTCTTAAAACAGAGTTTCCATCCATGAAAATTCAACGGCAAAGAAGGCAAAGAACATTCGGGTCAATCAAAGAACTCTCAACTCATTGGAGTGATAATTCAATCCGTCACAAAAACTTGCATTACGGTTTATAAATATTCTCAATTTCTTCATCTTTGCATGCACGTTGGGACTCAAGCGTATCATGCGTTCTATTTGCTCTGTACCCTAGTGAGAGAATGCACAAGCATTCTATCAAATACTGTAGATAAGTTTCCTAATATAGTTCAACACTTGCTAAAATTATTATTTTTTCTATCTTTTTTAATTGTAGCTTCAATTTGGAAAGAAGAACTGAGAAATAAAGATATATATATTTCTAAAGTGAAACATACCTTATTTTCCTCAAATATGTGACAAACATCTTCACGAGACCTTAACCTACTTCGTCTGCCAGGTTTTCTGGGTGATTCTTCTTGAATAATTTCTTTACCCATATCTTCAAGTAGGTGATGCATCATCAACAGGTCATATCTACCAAAGTTATGAGGCATTTATCAATGAGGTTTTTTATACCAGAATTTGGAAAGAAACCACACATGGGTAGTATTTTAGGGACATATTTCCTGTTTTGCCCTTTGAAGAAACATGCAATGTCAAGGAAGATATTTTGCTCATAATCATGTAATCTGTGGTAACTTATTTTGAGTATTTTATGGTTCTTTTTATTTGGAATTTTTTTGTACTTCTTCAATTCGCTTTTCCAATAATGTATATCTCTTCCATGTAGATTTGAGTTTACAACAATCAGGTTTGTCACATTTGAAGGCATGCCAGGTAAAGAGCTTAACATCAGTCAATAGGATCCAATACATTCATAGGCTATTTCAAACCAACATCATGCTTATCTAGTAGATGCTCATCTCTTGTTGTTATGATGATTCGACTTCCTAAACCAAAACAATTGCAACTTCCACATAGTTTTACTAATCGGTCTGAGCAATCAACATCATCAAGAACCAAAAGAATCTTTTTACGGCAAAGTCTCTCCTTTATCAAATTAATTCCTTTATCAACCCTTCAAACTTGAATCTCTTAAGATCTCAGAAAGAATTTTCTCTTGCAGTTGGGTGAGACCACCCTTTCTAACATCTTTAAGAAAAAAAATCCCTTCAAATTGATTGGCAATGAGGTTATATACTGCTTTTGTAATAGTTGTGTTACCAATTCCACCAGTACCGAAGATACCTATCATGCGTGTCTCATAAATCATCTCAATACATAAGAGCATATTATAATCTTTTACACGAGACTCTATTCCAACTGGATATTTGGTAACATGTAATTATGTACAATTTCGTATTCTTGAGATCACCTCTTGAACAATCTTCTCGATAAATTTAGATTCATTTCTACCACTGCAAAAAGATTAAAAGAAAATTCATGAATTTTACTTCCTCTTCTTAAAAGACATGGGGACATGATTTAGGCACAATTTTATTCTCGTGTAATAAATGACATTATTGGTAGGGTACGAAGAAAGTTACAACATTCATATCCTTGTAGACCTGAATCCCAATCGATCCTCCTATGGGTTGAACATAAGTCAAGTACTAATGCCTGGTTTGGATAGAGAGATGTTTTTTATCGCATCTCATCTCATCTCAATATTCAAACACCACAAACACAAACACTTTTCAATTTCAAATCTTTAACTTTTCTATTTAATCATTATCTAATTATTACACATTTCCCAAATTTCCAAATAAAGCACAAGAAAAAAAACATTTCAAATTTTTCAAATTCCAAAATAAAAATTATATTCCTCTTTTTTATAAGTAGAGATTAAAAAATTATATTCTAACAATATTTTAATTTTATAATATTTTTATTCAACTTTTTCTCTGTACTTTTCCAAAACCTCATATAACATTTTAATTCAAACCATTTCATTAATATTCACAAATCATCCCACCTCATCTCATCTCAACTCCCTTAGGGATTAGACTAAAAACTGTCTTTGAAATAGTGGTACGGATTCCGACTAACATAGATGATTTCTTGCTCTTGCTCCAAATTATCATTTCCTCCACCATACTTTCTACTACTCCAAATGAAGTTAGAGGTGAGGAGGCTTGAGTTAAGAGGAACTAAGAGGTAAAAGCATTAGAAATTAGAGTAAACAATGAGGGGTTCAAATATGAAAACTGCTGCTGCAGATAGGATGATTTTGTTTTCTGTTTTGCTTCATTCTGAGCTCGAATATTTCATCCACTGGACTAGAATATATTGTATAGATGAGGGTCCTTAGAGTAAGAAGAGATTACATGTGAGAAGAAGAGGGAAAACAAAATGAGAAACTGTTACTGGTGCTGTCTCTTACAACTTTCTGCTGTTGTTGTGTGTGTTGCTGTTCCCCTCAGTTTCAGCTACTTAAGAGCTGGTTTTGGTCTGAGATTTTAAGGTCATTTGGTAGTCCTAATGTCACATTGAGGCTGAGTTGAAGAGATGAAATAAAAGCCAACTAAGGTGCTGAAACTTAATAGGAATCAAGAGTTGAAGTTGCTGAATTTTTATGTGACATTAGGACTACTAAATGACCTTAAAATCTCAGACCCCCCCGAAAAAAAGACATTAGGACTACCAAATGACGTTAAAATATCAGACCCAAAAAAAAAAAAGGGGGTTGAAGTTGCTGAATCTTTTCTGCAATGGAAGGACAGCCAAGAGCTTGTGTATTTTCTTGTTTTCAAACCTTCCCTCTTTCTAATACATTCCTAATTAAACAAGCCAGGATTTAGAAGTGATCAAATGGAGATAAACAAGCTAGAGAGTCAACCAAACAGAAACTAGTAGGAAGGAATCAATTGCATAAATTTAGAGGAGGAAACGCATTGCAGAAAGAGTTTGCTGCTATGCTACAGTTTTGGACAGAATTAAAAGAGGGATCTTACCTGCTGCTTTGGTGGCTTCTATGGTGGTTGTGCTACCTCTTGAGGTGGTCTAGAATGAGGCAAGTTCAATAGCTACAAGAGGCTTGAGTTGAGTAGTTGAGGAAGAGGTGAAATAGGCTGTTAGCTCCCTGCTGCAGAAAAATCAACAACATTTTAGATTCCCTTAATTTGCACAGAAATTAAGTTCATCTTAATTCATGCGTTTGCCACGCATGTTAAGAAAAAAAGCTCCCCACAGATAACCTTTCTTCCCTCCTTATGACCCTAGAAAAATACAGCGCTGCTAGCAACATCTAAATTTGGTGTAGCAATCAAGTCCAAGCCAAAACGTGGAACAAACTTAAAAGAGTATCCAATTCCTTTGTCATTAAATGGTGGCAAAGCAATTCCCTTGTGTGTGAGTAAGATGAAAACACACTTGCCAAACCTATGTTTCAATATTCCTGGTGTGTATATATGTACTGAAATAGGTTCATTCTGTGTCACTTAAAACTAAAAAATACCTTTAAAAGACTACTAATTTCCCATAAAAATGTTTTCTAAGATAAATGAAATATCAATGGAAGCTTATTCACGAGTCACCAGGAGATAATACAATTGAAGTTCTAAACATGCTAAAAGTGAAATGATTTATTCCACAAACCTTTTCCACATCTGGTTTTGATTGATAAATATGCATGCAATACTTTAAAACCTGCACTGAGCAGTCATGTCTCATGACGTCAAGTAATATGACATAATCATGCTTATTTAAAAGAAAATCAGCCTATCTTCACCGTTGGAAGTAATATTTAAAATGAAACTAAAGAAAAATAAAAATTACACTGCTATCAGAATGTAAAAGCTACAAGTCTGTTACCGTTAAAGTCTGTTATGGTTACAGTTCTTTCCCAACTTTGATTCCTTTCAGAACTCCAATTGCTTCATTAAGATAAAGTTCAAATTTAAGTAAGAAAAATAAATATTTCAAGGCAAATAAAAATATAAGAATTAACACTACATAATTGTGATAATGCTTTATTTAATTTAGTAAACTTATGTCCAATTCGGCTATTATCACATATGCAAGTGGAAGTTCTAAATCCAAATCTTCAATAATTAAATCATCAATAACATCCTTGAATTCCATAGTTCTCGTGATTGAAGATTGCCTCTTCTGTTGTGGGTTCCAATCGGGTTCCTAGTCATGCTAACCATCATCTTGTGGGTATATTGCTTTCTGTGAATAACTTCCAAATGTAAACCTCATATTGTTCCCCTCCCTATAACTTATTGACAGCATCTGATCAATATAATTTCCAGCTATGTGTTTTAGATATATACGATGTGAGTCCAATGAAGTCCATAGCCCCATATCATGATCAATTCGAATCCGCTGGCCGTTTATTCTTATTCTTTCCACCGGAAGAGGTCTCGCAACAAAACACAAAAACTAATGCCACGATCTAATGCCCAAAACACAGGACGCATTATGATCATTTCTATTTCAATAGTTTTTATTTTTAACAAAATTATGAATCAGGCTATCAGCTGATTAACATTATTCTAAATCATGATAAAAATATGATTGAACTCATTTCAAGAATTTTATCCCTCTCAATTGATATGAAGCAAGAATAATAAATCATTGAAAGCATCGAGAATTAGTAAAAATCAATCTCATAAATAATATTACTAATCTTCAAGGAGGTTTCATTCTCAACCTTAGTTGAAAATTTAGCTAGGCTTGTTCATGAAATTAAATTCTAAAATATGAATGTAAACAAACATCAAAGCAGTATTTAAAACGAAACTAAAGAAAGTCTCCTCTCCTTTTTTCTCTCTAGGAAAGGGAGGTGGTGAAAAACAGTTTTAACTAACTGCGAGGAAGAAGAAAGTGGTACAGCCATGGAAGATTCCTTTGGTGGAGGGATGAAGAAACTGGAAGCACAGTGGGAAAAGTTGAGGCTCTCGGAGGAGGAGAGGCAGGTGGTAGACATTGGTGAGGAATCTGAGAAGGAGGTTATGGAGTGTTGTGAGCGTAGTATCGTTGGGAAGATTTGGATGGATAGAGTGATTGGTATGGAGATCTTGTCAGCAACGATGGGGAAGATTTGGAGAATCAGTAAGCCAGCTGAATTCCGTGAGGTAGGTGAAAATAAATTTGTGATTTCCTTTTGAACCTTGGCTGATAAGTTACGGGTGCTAGATGGTAGACCGTGGTTGTTTGGCAATCACCTTTTTGCAATAAAGACGTTTGAGGCTTTTGCTCAACCAAATGAGTGGAAATTTGACAGTGAGGTGTTTTGGAGTCAGATCCATAACTTGCCTATGATCTGTATGACGAAGGAGAAGGGGCGTGTGATTGGTGAATCATTAGGGAGGGTGATTGAGGTTGATGTTCCAGTAGATGGAATAGGATGGGGGGAATTCTTAAGGGTGAGGGTAGAAATACCACTGAGAAGGGCTATGGTTAGAGGCAAGTGGATCAAGGTGAATGGGCAAAATGTATGGGTCAACCTTAAATATGAGAAACTACCTAGGCTATGTCTTCAGTGTGGATGGATGATTCATGGGGAGAAGGGGTGTGTGAAGGAGGGAGAGGGAAGGGGGGATGGAAAGTTTGGGCGAGAGCAATTTGGCTCGTGGCTTAGAGCTGAAGGGGGATCTAAAAGAAGAAATTTCAAGGGTGGGGGGGAGGAGAGATTTGGTGGATGGAGAAGGAATTATGGAGGTCCTACTAGGGGAGAGGGGGTGTTTCTCAAAATGAGGTAGGGGGTGGGTCTGTCTCAAAGGGAAGTGGTGGTGAGGAGTCTGAGTCAAGTGAGGTGAGGGAGAAGGGAGGTGAGAAGGAAAAGGAGGAGGGGGACATAAAAGGGATCAAATGAGGGTGAAAAAACAAATGGAAGAGAAGGAACCTATTGATACGTTGTTAAGGGGGGTGGGGTTGTAGAAACAGATATTGGGTGGGTAAAGAAGGTGGGGGAATTTTCTGAGCAATCTGAGGAATCTTATTATGAGGTGAGTGTGGGAGAAGAAAGGGTGAAGGTTAAGAAGACTTGGAAGAGGAGAGCCAGAGAGATGGGGAAAAAAGAAAATAATAAGCAAAACTGTGTGGGAGGAAAAAGGGCAATGGGGAGAGAGGGGGAAGTGGGGGAGGGAGAAGGTGACTGGAATAAGAAGCAGAGGAAGGACTTAAAAGAAAATGATACACTTTTATTGTTGGTAGGTGCTGCGTGGCAGCCCTGCCAGGACCAATGAGGGCCCTAAGTTGGAACTGCCGAGGGCTTGGCAACCCTCGGACAGTTCAAGTCATTTGCAAGATTGTAAAGGATAAATTGCCGGATTTTGTTTTCATAATGGAAACAAAATTGAGATCTTCTAAAGTTGAAAGTATACAAAGAATGCTAGGTTTTGAAGGCTGCATGATGGTGGAACCGAGAGGATTGAGTGGTGGTTTACTTATGATATGGAAGGATGTAGAGGATGTGGAATTGCTGAATTTCCCTCAATGGCACATAAGTCTTTGGGTGAAGAGTAGAGGGGACAACAATAAGTGGCTTTTGACTGGTTTTTATGGGCATCCAGAAGCTGCAAAAAGAAAGGGTTCTTGGGAACTATTACAAATGTTGAAGCCTTCATCTGAGGTGGGCTGGTATGTTCTTGGGGACTTTAATGAGCTGGTCTCCCAAGATGAAAAATGGGGGGGAAATGAAAGAAGGGAGAGCCAGATGGAGGATTTTTGAAATGCTCTAGCCATTGGAGGATTGAGTGACATTGGTTGGAGGGGTGCAAAATTTACTTGAAGCAATGGTCATACTGATGGATCCTTTGTTAAAGAAAGGTTAGATAGAGTTGTTGCTAACCAAGTCTGGAGAAGGCTCTTCAATAGAATTGAAGTAGAAGCTGTGATTGCATGGAGTTTTGACCACTTACCCATTCTGCTTTCTTGCTCAAATGATAGTTCTGTTTATGAAAGGAAAAAGAGGCTTTTTCGTTATGAAATGTGTTGAGATAATGAAGAGGAGTGTGGGGAAACTGTAAAGGAGGGGTGGAAGAGGAATGTGGGGCTAAGTGGGAACATGTTAAGTGTCCAGAGAAATCTTAATTCATGTAGGCAGGCCCTGAGAAAATGGTCTTCTGGCAGGGATTGGAGGAGAGGAGCTAAGATAAAGTTTTATTCTGAAAAATTAGAAGTACTTAAAAAAGAGGAGGGGCCTGATAATGTTGAGGAAATAAGGAAGGTGAGTAGAACATTGGAAGGGCTATTGGAGCAGGAAAATAATTGGTGGAAGCAAAGAGCAAAGGCGTACTGGCTGTAACAAGGGGATCGTAATACAAAATTTTTTCATGTTTGTGCAAACCAAAGGAAGAGAAAGAATACCATTGCTGAAATTATTGATGTGTAGGGGTGTACTCTAAAGAAGCAGGAAGATATTGAAGGGGCTTTTAGGGATTATTTTACAGAAGTTTATACTTCCAACAAGCCAACTGAAGGTGTTATTGAAGAGTGTATATCTGACCTTGAACCGAAGATCTCTAGCAATATGAGAAAGGGACTTGAAGGAACCTTTAGAAGAGAAGAGGTGGAAAGGGCACTAAAGCAAATGTCTCCATGGAAATCCCCTGGTCCTGATGGGTTTGGGGCTGGATTTTATCAGAGGCATTGGGAATTAATTGGAATGGATATTAGTGCAGCTGTGCTGGAATTTCTAAATGGGGGATCAATGGTGGCAGGGTTAAACCATACATTCATAGATTTGGTTCCGAAAGTGAAGATGCCAAAGACTGTAATGGAATTCAGGCCATTCAGCCTATGTAATGTACTATATAAGCTGATTTCGAAGGTTCTAGCTAATCGAGTAAAGAAGGTACTACATGATGTCATTTCACAAACTTAAAGTGCTTTCATATCGGATAGACTCATAACAGATAATATCATGGTTGCTTTTGAGTTGCTTCACTCAATGCAGTCAAAGTATAAAGGAAAATCTGGTAGCATGGCTGTAAAGATTGACATGTCTAAGGCCTATGATAGAGTGGAGTGGTCTTTTCTAAAGGCTATGTTGATTAGATTGGGTTTTGGGGAGAAGATCACAAGACTGCTTATGTTATGTGTTCAATCTGTCAAATATTCAGTATTGGTGAATGGAAAGGCTGGAAAGCAAATTAACCCTTCGAGGGGATTAAGACAGGGAGATCCCCTATCTCCTTACCTTTTTCTTATCTGTGCTGAAGGATTAAGCCATCTGTTCAAAAAGGCCGAAAGGGAAGGGATGATTAAGGGTGTTGTAGCTGTAAGGAGTGGATTAAGGGTCAATCATTTGCCATTTACAGATGATGTGTGATTTTTGGGAAGACAACAGTTGAAGAATGGAGGAACATGTATGCTATACTTGAGTGTTATGAAAAGGCCTCTGGGCAGAAATTAAATAAACATAAGACTTCTATTTTCTTCAGCAAAAGCACGAAGACAAGTGTGACAGATGAGATTTTCAAGGAAGCAGGGTCTTTTATTTGTGACAGATATGAGAAGTACCTCGGTTTGCCAGCTATTGTTGGTAGATCAAAGTATAATGCATTGAAGGGGCTCAAAGAAAGGGTATGGAATAGGGTTCAAAACTGGAAAAATGTGTTCCTCTCAAAGGCAGGGAAGGAAGTCCTCATTAAGGCAGTCTTGCAAGCTATTTCCACATACACTATGAGTGTATTCAAACTGCCTCAAAGATTATGTGGGGAGATTGAACAACTTTTTGCAAAATTCTGGTGGGCTCAGCACAAAAATGAGAATGGAATTCATTGGTGGAAATGGAGTAGACTGGGGCAGCGTAAGGATTATGGTGGAATGGGGTTCAGAATGCTTGAAGACTTTAATTTGGCTATGCTAGCCAAGCAAGGGTGGAGAATGCTTAAAGATCCTAATTCCTTGGTGACCAGAATTTTCAAGGAAAATATTTTAAAGAAACATCCTTACTTGATGCCTCCTTGGGAAAATTCCTTTCTTTCATATGGAGAAGTGTATGGTCTGCTATGGGGGTGATTAGGAGTGGCATGAGATGGAAGATGGGAAATGGTGAATCCATTAAAGTTTGGGGTCAAAAATGGTTGCCAAAACCTATGACTGGGTGTGTGCAAACCCAAGTGAATGAGCTTAATGATGATGCTCGGGTGAGTGCTCTGATTGATGAATCTGTCAAAGGGTGGAAGGTGGATGTGGTAAGGCAGATTTTTGATGAAGAAGAAGTTGAGATGATACTGTCAATGCCTATTAGCCCCATGAATGCAGATGATAGACTGATCTGGAACCTAACTAAAAATGGGAAGTTTTCGGTTATGAGTGCCTATCATATGCTACAGCAAGCTAGGAGGCAAAATGAAGGAGAAACATCATAAGGGAATAGAGGAGACCTTATGTGGAAGCAAATATGGAAGTTGGAAGTACCAGGGGCTGTAAAACATTTTGGAAACTGGCAAATAATATTTTGCCTACAAAGCATAACCTTTATCAGAGAAGGGTGGTCAAGGATGCTATGTGTCCAATCTGTCTGAGTGAAGAAGAAACGGTCATGCATTCGATATGGTGGTGTCCAGCAGCATCTGATGTTTGGGCTGAGGGTGGCAGTCCCATGCAGAAATGGAGGGTTGGTATAGAGAGCTTTCCTCAGTTGTGGGAGGAAGCTCACAACAAACTCACAGATGGAAATATAGAGAAAATGGCTATGATAATGAGGAACATATGGCATAGAAGAAACAAGGTGGTTTTTGAAAACAAATTTTCAGATCCTGCTAGTATTGTGCTATTATCATTATCAGGATATGAGGGCTTTAAATTGGCTCGAGGAAGGAAAGGGGGTGAAGTGAACCAGATTGCTGTTAGTGCTGGTATCAGTAGAGGCTTGGGATGAAAAAAACCAGAGGGCCTGAAGCTAAAAGTAAACTTCGATGCTGCTGTAAAAGTGTCCTTAAAGAATATGGGTATTGGAGTGATTATCAGAGACTGCAGTGGAGAGGTTCAGGCAGCAGCTTGTGTTACGAGAGAGTCAAACTATGGAGCTTATGGTGCAGAATGTTCTGCTATGTGGGAGGCTATGGTTCTTTGTGAAAAGCTGGGGCTAGATGATGTTATTTTTGAAGGGGGTTTTTGATGTTGTGAATAATGGAGAGAAGGATGAATCCAGCTATGGTCACTTGGTGGAGAGTCTGCAGAAGAAACTGAAATGCTACTCAAGGTGGAAAGCAGGATTTATTCATAAAGAAGGCAATGAAGTTGCTCATCAACTAGCAAAATTGGCTGTAAATGGTGATATTGGTAGGTATTGGATAGAGGGCCCTGAGGCCATTAAAAATCAACTAAGTATAGATAAGATGTATACAGTTTCTGTTACAAGTTGAAAATGAATACAATGAGGTTTATTTCAAAAAAAAAAAAAAAAATAACGAAACTAAAGAAAAATAAAAATTTCTCAAAATGTAAATATAGGCGCTGCAAGTTTGTTACCGTTACAGTTCTTTCCCCCAACTTTGATTCCTTCCGCAACTTTCATTCCATCTGCAACTTCAATTAATCCTTCATTAAGATAAACTTAAATTTAAGTAAGAAAAATAAATATTTCAAGACTAATAAAAATATAAGAATGAACATGACTACATAATTGTGATAATGCTTTATTTAATTTAGTAAAATTATGCACAAATTCGGCTATTATCACTTACTCGGGTCGAAGGTCTAAATCCAAATCTTCAATAATTAAATCGTCATCAGCATCTTTGAATTCCATAATTCTTGTGGTTGAAGATTGCCGCTTCTGTTGTGGGTTCCAATCGGATTCCAAGTCATGCTCACCATCATCTCGGTATCTCTTTGAAAGTTGAATAGGATTAATGAAATTGTCATTCCCGTATATTAGATGGACTCCAACACTTTTGATGATTGCTTTCCTTGAACTAATTCCAAATGTAAACCCCATATTGTTCCCCTCCCTGTAACTTCTTGACAACTTCTCATCAATAGAATTTCCAGCTATGTATTTTAGACATACACGATCTGGGTCCATTGAAGGCGACAAAAAATCATAATATGGGTCCCACATGATCATTGACTGGCCGTTTATTGAGATAGTAATATCTTCAAATCCCAGTAGAAGAGGTCCCACAATAAAACACAAAACTAATGCTACGATCTGATGCCCAAAACACATGGATGCATTATGATCAATTTCTATTTCAATAGAATTACTATATGAAGTAGTCTCCTTGCAATACTTGAACCACTCTGGAATCCTACTTCCTGGATATATAATCCTACTTGAATCTTTCCACCGAAAGCATCTCTATTAAACCAAGTATATATATGTTAGAAAACAAATACAAGTAATTATCAAATATGAAACAGAAAGAAATTAGAGATCAAATAGAAGAGACATGTATACCTGAACCCATAATGGATCTGGTGCACGATTCCCTACATTCACATGCAGTTTATTACACTCCGATAAGTTAATCGATGTTAGCCATTTTAAATCTGGTATACCGAATGAAGATTCTGTCGATACATTATGAAAGCGTTCCAATAACCCGCATCCCGTAGCATCTACCTCTTCTATATTTGGTGGAAGGTGTAGAATTTCTTCAAGTTGCTTGCAGTATCTCAAAGAAAGTCTGGTCAATCCAACAAATCCTTGTATGCATGGAGGAAGGCTGACAATACCACTACGAAATAGGAATAATTCCAACAAATTGGATGAGAAATTATATGTTCGAGATAAATTATTTGATTCTGGGAAGAAATTCTTTAGGCTGGAACATCCTCCAACATCTACCTGTTCTATATTTGGTGGAAGGTGTAGAATTTCTTCAAGTTGCTTGCAGTCTCCTAAATAAAGGTGAGACAATCCAACAAATCCTTCTATCCATGGAGGAAGGCTAACAATACCACTACCATATAGACTTAATTTCCTCAAACTGGATGAGAAATTATATGTCCGAAATAAATTATTTGATTTTGGAGGTGGCAATGAGAGAAATTCCATACTCGCTGAAATTTCATTTTCATGTGTACATGGCATGGATTGTCCATTATGCCCCACCTCCTTTCCAAAATTTACAAGATTTGGGCAATCAAAGACATCAACTTCCTTTAGACGTTCCAACTTAAAAATGTTTATTGGAAAACGCACAAGGCTTTTGCACCCATGCATATATAACACCTCGAGCCCAATGAGGTATATAATGGATGAAGGTAGCTCTTGTATTACGGTGCTTTCTAACCGGACAGATTTCAAATGTCCCATTTTACACTCAATTTTAGGAAAGTATTCAAGGCTTGTACAACCTTCAAGTTCAAGTAATTTTAGAGATCTCAACTTAAAGCTTCTTGGCAACTTCTTTAGGCTTCTGGAGCAATAAAAATCCAATTCAACAAGCTTATTCAAAAATCCAACAGAATCATGAACCTCAACTAAACTTTTACAATTACGAAGAATCAACTTCTCTAGATTTGAGCAACTTGAAAGATCCGATATTTTTGTCAAGTATTTACCGTCACTGAGATCTATACTTGTTAAGTTCTGTTTAAAAAGAAGAAAATAAAGGAAATATATTAACAATTAAAGGAAATTTGCAACATACCTTAAAAGTAAGACAGATCGACATGTTATTGAAAATAAAAAGACTTACCATAAATTGCAATCTCGTGCCTGAGTCTCTAATCATGCTTCTTTTCATTTTTAAAACAATGAGTTTCTCTCCATGAAAAGAAGATGGCAAAAACTCTAAAGACCATTTAGGCCAATCAAGAACTCTTAACTCATTAGAGAGATAAGTCAATCCGCTACAAGAATCTGCACTGCGGATTATTAATATTCTGAGTCTTTCCATTTTTGCAAACACCTCAGAACCCAAATGTATCTTGCGGTGACCCGTAGGTAGATTTATCAATATGCCTTCAATTTGCCTTGTTCCCTAATGTGAGAATCATGCACAAGTGTTCTATAAAAAATGAAAGATAAATTCCCTATAATTCAAACTACTTGCGCAAGTGTTCATGAACTATATATATATAATTTTTTACAAGCTAAGATTATATATATAATTTTTCACAATTTGTGTGTACATCACTATTTCATTTATTAAGAAGGAAATAACAAACATAAGCCTCGTCTTTCTTCTTATGGTGTTTCTATTTTAGATTTCAAAAGGGATAGACTTATTTTTATCATTTAGATTTCTAGAAATGAGTGTGTACGTTCAAATGTCAAAGTCATGTATACTTCATCCTTTTAATACATATTACTCAATTTAAAATACTAAAAAAGGGTACGATAATCATAGCATTTTGCCTTTTTAGAAAAATGGGGAAAAAAGGATTGGCTTTGATGATTTTATTTGTTACTCTTTATTAAAATTATTTTATTTACAACATTGAGAAAATATTTCATGTGGAGGGTAAGTAAGTATCTATATAATAATAATTTATATATATTTCTGGATCCATTCCTTTTAATTTAAAAGTAGCTTGAATTGAAAAAAAAGAGAACTCAGAAGTAAAATTATATTTCTAGGGAAAATCTTACCTTATTTTTTTCAAGTACTTCACGAACATCTTCAAGAAACAATAATCTACTGCGCTCGCCAGGTTCTTCGGGTGATTCTTGTCGGACAATTTCTCTTCCCATATCTTGTAGTAAGTCATGCATTCCCAATTGGTCATTTACATCAATAGTTATGAGACATTTATCACTGAGCCTTTTGATACCGGAATCCGGATAGAAACCACAACTTTCCAATATTTTAGTGACATATTCTTTCTCGTCTCCTTTGAAGAAACATGCAATGTCAAGGAAAATCTTTTTTGTAAAATAATCTAATCCATCGTAACTTATTTTGAGTTTTTCCTGGATATTTTCTTCTGGAATTCTTTTGTACTTTTCCAATTCACTTTTCCAATAACTTCTATCTTCTCCATATAGATTTGAGCCTACCACTTTTAAGGCGAGTGGAAGGCCACCAGCATAATGTAGTGCATCCTCTATGAGATCCTCAAAACCATCAATAGGTTTGTCACTTTTGAAGGCATGCTGGGTAAAGAGCTGAAGGGCTTCATCGTGATCCATTTCCTTCATAGGATAATTCAAACTAACACTATGCTTAGTCAGCAAACTCTTATCCCTTGTTGTTATGATGATTCGACTCCCAGGACCAAACCAATCGCATTTTCCACATAATTTTTTTAATTGGTCCAAATGATCAACATCATCAAGAACCAAAAGAATTTTTTTAAGGCAAAGTCTATTCCTTATCAATTCCATTCCTTGATGATCATCATCAACCCTTGGTGACTTTCCTAGAATGTTAGAAAGAATTTTCTCTTGCAACTGTCCAAGACGGCCTTGATTTTGTTTTAAAGATTCTCTAACATCAGCAAGAAAACAATAGCCGTCAAACTTCTTAGCAATGAGCTGGTTATACATCTCTTTCACACTAGTTGTTTTACCAATTCCACCACTACCGAAGATTCCTATCATGCGTGTGTCATTCTTCTCAAGACATAAAAGCGTCTCCATAACATAATTTACATGAGACTGTATTGCCACCGGATTCTCGGCAACATGCAAGTCAAAACGATTTGGTAAGCTTGTTGACACATCTTGAACAATCTTCTGGATAAACTCATATTCGTCCCTACCAATACAAAAAGATTTAAAGAAAATTCATGAATTTGACTTCCTCACGTTAAAAGACATGAGAACATGATTTAGGCACAATTTTATTCTCATGTTATAAACGACGTTTATTGGCAAGGCACAAGTAAAGTACTAAATGCAGGAAAATGATCCCTCCTACCATTTGAACTAGATACACGCAACATACAATTTTAGGTAGTGCTAGTTTCGCGCATTTTATTTGAAAAAAGTAAAGTCCACTATTAAAAAAATAATTTTTCTTTTTATATAGATTCTAAATTTATCCAAATTTTTTCAAAATGAGTTCACATGTTTTGAACTAACAACCGATATAAACATATGAATTTTTTTAAAAGTGTAACAAGTCGCATGGCTAGCTGTATAAGTACTATACCAAAACTATCATCATAAGTGCTGATCGAAGAAGGTGCAGATATGGTCTTTATCAAATTGAAGACTTAAAAAAAGGTAAAAGAAATGGAACTTCGAAAATAATGGAAAAAAAGACCGTAGTTCGAGTGTGAAAAATGCTACTGCTTAAAAAACATCAATATGAACACAAATGATCCCTCTTGGTTTCCCCTCCCTTACTCTCTCTCTCTCTCTCTCTGTCTTTGAGCTCGTGATGCCTGTGATCATCCATAGATCATCCCCTTTGTGTGTAAGTGACTCTCGGACTAACCTTGAAAATAATTGTTGATGGAAATTGTTAATTGTGATATGTGAATTTCTGTCTTGTGGCTGTGTGTTGGGGTGATAATCTATGTAGTTGTGATGTGGCCAAGTTCCATGTGAACTGTTGAGATGCATTGCGTAATTTTGTGATGTGGCCGAGTGCCTCGTGGAGTGTTGGACGAATTCTGTCCATTTGTTCATTTTGCTTCATAAGTGCTGTGGCGTTTTCGTATATTAAATCTTGTTATTGTGATGTCATATTCAGGAGATTTTTTCCTCATTCACGCTATTGTTCAGTCGGAAGGGAATTTCTGACTATTGTACGGATTTATAGCATGTGAATGTGTGCTGAAAATTCCTCCCTTCCACTGAATTACAGCTTCTCACTATATATATATATATATATTCAAAGTATGTAATTCGATCAAAACTAATTATATATGAATTGATAGAGGGATAAGAGTTATCGGAATTACTCGTTGATCTTTAAATGCAAACCGGATAGATCGGCAGCTTGTTTTAAGGCAGTCTTCCACTTCTGAACTTTAGTATCATCCTTGAACTTGCCTTCATGTTTAACCAAAGCTTCTTTGAAACTATTTTTTTGGTATCGTACTGTCGATGGCTCGACTTTGTAAAATATCGGGAAAACATCCTGTTGCTTTGATTCTTTACACTCTAGGATTTTTATCAGCTCATCCAAACACCAAGTAGATGACGCATAATTTTCAGAAAATACAACGATAGAAATCTTTGACTCTTCAATGGCCTTCAAAAGTGCAGGTGAGATTTCTTCACCTATTCTCAGCTCCTCGTTATCCATATAAGTATTGATTCCCTCTCGATACAAAGTTTTGTAAAGATGAACAACAAAATTATTGCGGATATCTTCACCTCGAAAGCTCAAGAATACATCATAACTCAAGGTTAAAGAAGAGGAATTGGAGGAGGAAGGAAAGGAGAGGACTCCCGGTGATACGATGGAAGAAGTCATTTTGAATGTAAAAGTATAATTAATTGCAGATGGACCGTGAATGATGATGGAACTCTTTATATAATTTGCGTTGCATGAGGAGGAACTTCTTGGCAACTTCCGCGCGTGTAAAATAAAATATTATTATTGAATTGGCATAATTATTATTGGAGTCAAAACTCGAAAGAAACTGGACGCTTCTGCAGTTTCAGAACAGTAAAAGAAAGCCTTAATTGATTCAACACGTGAATGTATCATCAAGAGTCATTAGGGATGTTTGAGTAGTAAAGAAAAACATTACTTTGGCCTCTATCACTCAAGTTCACCGCATGATAAAGAATATATATATATATTATTTTATTTAGTGATTAAAAAAATAATTTTAAATATATTGATATATATTTTTTATTTTTAAAAATATTTGAATATATTAAAAATATATAAAAAGAAAATTAATGAAAGAAAAAAAAACACTAAAATAGGCAGTGAGGATGATGGCAGAGTAGCCCAACTCGATAGTAAAATACTAAAATGGTAGGTAGCCAGTAATGAAATTGTTTGAATATCGTAAAAAATTTAAAAAAGGACATTTGAATTTTTTCTTATTTTTTACGAGAAAACGAGAAATTTTTTTCAAAAAACGCGGCCGAACTTCTTCGGTACCCATGGTGGTGGCCTGGGCCTCTTCTCGGGGGTCAGTCATTCATTATTAATTTTTTAATCTATTTAATGTTGTAAAAGACATTTTAAATTTAAGAGAAATATTAGTCTTCCTTTTATTTTTAATCTTTTCTAGTCAAATATGTTTCTAATTAAATGAATAATCTTAAATGCATTAGTTCAACGTGTACGACATTAAATGATAAAATTTAAATAAAAAATAATTTTTTTTCTAGATCAAAATTAAATTCTTTTACTTTTACTGCAAAAAGTAAAAAAATTATAGTCCGGAGTAGAATAAAGTTTACAAACTAACATATATAATTTTTTTGTTGTATATGAAATTGTACAGTTACTTTTATTTTATTTTTAATTTGATAAAATTCTAATATATCACATTTAAAAAGAATATCACGATATCTTATTGAGAAATTTCAAACTAGTCTCTTATTTTTTTACTTTTTGAGTTTCAAGACTTTGAAATAGTCTCTTACTAAAAAAGAGAGACCTCATTATATATTTCTCTTTTAAGAGAAAAATACTACTTTGTAGTTTGCCACTTAACTTATACCTTCATTTTGACATCTCATATATTTTAATTTATTTTTAATTTTTTTCTTTACTTAATAGTTAAAGAAGTGATTATTAGTATATTGATATTTTTTTTATATTTTTTAAAAATGTTTTAAAATGAAAAAAGAAATTAAAAAAATTAAGAAAAAATGAAAAAACCAATTTGACGGTCACTTGGAAGCGGTAGCACCGCTCCGTTTTAAAAAGGTGTTGGGCCTATTTAACTATCTAATTTCTGCGTTATATTTAGTTATTATTGTAATTAACACTTTAAATAAGATTTATTTTATGATAGAAATAATTTGATAATTTATTATGTTATATTCTATTAATTTATAAATTTATTTTATATATATGTCTCATTAAAATATTTTTTTGTGAATGTTAGAATATGTCGAAAACTCAAAGCCAAGTCAAAGTGGGTGAAATCGATGTTATAAATAAAAGGATAATGATATATACAAATTTTAAATATATAAGTTTTATTCACACTTTTTATAAAAATATATATCCCATTACAAAAAGTGTACAAAATAGAAATTTTAATTGTCTCTAAGATTACTTTATGATAAAAGAGATATCTTTTGAATTTTAATCCATTTGAATTTAAAGATGAGTTGAATAAAATAATATTAGAATATTATTTTTAAATATTATTATTATTTTAAAATTTAAAAAAAATTAATTATTTATTATATTATATATAAAAAGTTATAATAAAATGAGATGAAAACTTAAATTTTATAATAAAGCACGACAGCTTTACAAAAACCTATGCGTTGGCCACAAACTTTTTCGGCGACTTCCCTTTGAGAAATGATATCCTCACTATCCTGTACAATGTTTTAATAAAATAATATTTTTTTAAATATTTTTTTTAGTTTTGATTTTAATTTGATGTGTTTAAAATTTAAAAAGATGTTATTATATTTAAAAAATTGTAAAATAATTATAAATAGGTGGTATGGCTATCATTCTTCATTTTTATCCACGGTGGTCAGCCTCTTCTCGGGATCGGTCATTCATTTTTTAGTAAGATTGTTATAAAATTAAATTTATAAATAAAAGTAATTTATAAATGATATATTAAATATATTTTATAATAAAAATAATTTTATAATTTAATATATTATATTATATAATATTAATTTATAAATTTATTTATATTTTTTTTTTACTAAAATATTCATTTTTTTTTCTGGATATTTACGAATCTGTCGGTAAAAGAACTAAATCCAAGTGAAAGTGAAAGATTTGCAGTGGATGCTGTTGATAAAAGAACAGTCGGCAGTAAGAGGACAAAATGACTCGACTTGGGTTTGGTGGCATGTCGCTTGGAACGTACGGGTGTTGGCCCCTCACTGTTCACAATTTTTATTTTTTAATTTTCCATCGATTACTCTTCTTCATCGTCTAAGAGCATCTATATTTTTATTTTAATTTTTTTTATAAAATAGACTTTATTTTATTAATGAATTTTAAAATTACAAATATAACTTATTAATACAGGAAAAAAATCCAGACTACAAGTCAACTTACGCATCTGCTCTGAAGCACCCCATACATAAATTTCTTTATGACGGATTTTGTCTTAACTTCTATAAACTCTCTCTGAACAAACTAGGTTTGTCTGAGAGAATCACACTCTGTAAAAATAGAGCCTAAAACGACTTCTCTCCAAAAGAAGAGAAGTACTATCACCTTCCATCCTCCCTAAGAAGAGGAGTCATATTACATTGTCTCCTCCCAAAGGAAGAACGAGACTCAACTGCTATGGACACCAAAAGAGTCCAATAGCCTATTTCTATTATTAACGCTGAAATAGTTATCCCGAGGAAAAAGAGAAACTATTGAGAACATTAATAAGAGCATTAGCATTGGATTGGCTATCATATTCTTCAAATTTTGACTAATATGTAGCTTTTTCACTTTTAATTAATCATTCAAAATTTAAAGTCTACATTGGATTAGTCATTCTACACTCTATAATAATAAAATATTATTATTTTTTATTAATTATATTTTTTTAATTAATTTTTATTTTATTTTCATAATTTTCAATAACCTCCAACAATCATATTCATTTTCATATTCACAATCCAACAATCTATAATATAATAATCCAATATGAATATAGATGATAAAATCTCATATGAATAAAAATATCATATCTATAATATAATAATCTCAAAAAGTACTTTTAGACTTTCTATAGTTCTTTTCATATTTGAAAAGAATAATAGATTTACTGTAGCTTATAGTTTGGATGAAAACAATTTAGCTAATTCAATGTGGAGCAAATATAGATGATATTTGTTAAATTTGAAGATGAAAAGACATTTGGCTAATCCAATGCCAATGCTCTAAGACTAACAAAGTCAATACATATGCAGCAAAAATGACTTAAGCCTATTGGTCATGCAGTAGAATATAGGAAATTACAGATGAAAAAATTAGAAACAATACTTCTTCGTCATATGTATTGCCATATTGGGCGTTATACATTTGTTGCCCTTATTATTTTTTACAAATGACGTATGTTTCATCTATTAATATATATCTATTAAGTCACTTTGCTTTATCAATACTTCTTCTTTACCAATATTTTAAGGCAATTAGACTTTTAACTTTTTCATTACCAATATATATAATTACCAATAATAATAAGTATTGTTTTTGTTTTTGCTAACAATTAAAAATTTAAAAAATGTGTAAATGTTAATAATTCAAATACAATAAGAAACAGACTGACACAAGATTCAATCCATCCCCTTTTTCCCAAAAATCAACAATTAAAAAATATAAAAAATCATAACATCCAAATTAAAAATTAGTAGAGGAATAATTGGTAGTTGTTTGGAATAGGGAATTAAGTTTGACAAATAATTTCTAAAACATTTTTTGTATGTGCAGAGAAATAGAGAAATAACTTTACAGATATAATATTACAAAGTGTTTTTTAGTATTTGGAACACAGTTGGTATCTTGATTACAAACTTGTCACTATCTAAATGAAAATTCTATTTTCCCATAAAATAAGGTTCTTTGAAGTTGTTTATAGATTACAGTGACATATTATTTATAATTATTTAAAAAATACATTGACATATTATTATCTAAATAATTATTTATAATTTATTTATATATCACAGTGTATAATTATTTATAAATTACATAAATATTACATCGTTATTTAATTAACTGAAAACATTACGTCCTAAATAATAAAAAATTAGTTCTTAACAAAAATAAATAAATATAAACTAAGCAAACGTGCATTGCACGTTATTTTCACCTAGTATGTGTATATATATCTACAAGTTTACAGTTACTTCTATCTTTTTAGAATTGTAAAAGAAGCATTCAATGTGATTACAAGATTGAATAAGAAAATCGATGGTCGTTAATTGCATGTTTATTCTATTTCGCGTACTCTTTCTTATTTTACTTCATTTCTCTTTCTCCTCACTTTCCTTTTCTTTTTAAGAAAAAAGAAAAATGGTTAATACAGTCTTCATATATACAAAATTTCAATTTAAACAACAAATATATATATATATACATAAATAAAATGCCCAAAAGCTTTATTGCAAAAAACCTTCACTCTTTTACGGAGGAATACCTTGATTACATTTATTCAATAAACAAAATAATCTTATTATCAAACACGACCAAAACAGTTGAAACTACCATCCCCCAAGCTACTTACATTAATAAATACACAAATAAGACAAGGCTAATTTATCTGTACGGACCAAATCTCTAAAATAAGTAGGAATATGAGATAAAGATTTCCAAACATGCGCAACTCCATTTACCCCCAATTTTGTCAAGTAATCTACCGGAACATTAACTTCTCCATATATATGCTTCACAAGAACATAACCACTATGAATAATGTCCACTAACCCTGTCATTATCCTTCCTTTTTACTCATGGTGTTGGGCCTATTTAATCTTCTCTAGCTCAATCATTCATTATTACTTTTTAACTATTGAAAGCTGTAAATTAGGACATTTTGAAATCTAAGAGAAATATTGTTCTTTCTTTTTACCTTTTTCTTTTAATCTTTTCTAATCATATATTTTTTTAATTAAATGAATAATCACTCATGAAATGCACTACATCAACATGTATGGCATGTAATGGCAAAAATTAAAATTAAAATCAAAATCATTCCTAATTCAAAATTTAAAGTTTGAGGGATAGTATATATCAATTTTAATAACTTATTGGAAAAGGAATGAGATCGGAGCTTCTTGGTGTAGAAACACCAATTTCTCCCCATAAAAAGCTTAATAGGAGGAGTGAGATAATTCCTTATAAAGCGCAGGATGAGTTTGTTTCTAAGCCATGTGGGACTTCTCAAGACGCCCCCTCACATGTGGGCCGGTATTTCAGGTACCATCATCGTGGATAAGTCACAGGAGCCCATTATCAGTCATAGGTTAACATGCTTCTGATACCATGTAGAAACACTCATTTCTCTCCATAAAATGCCTAATAGGATGAGTGGGGTAATTCCTTATAAAGCTCAGGATGAGTTTGTTCCTAAGCCATGTGGGACTTCTCAACACTTGACAACTTCCTTTCTTCTTTTTATTTATTTGTTTATTCATTTTAAAGTCCAATGAAATTTAGAGAGTACTTTTTATATATTTTTTTTTTAATAAACTAAATATTCCCATGTAAAGGATATTATAAACTAAAATATTATGCAAATGTTGCTTAACGAAGTTGAATCAACCAACCAAATAGTTGTCAGTGCCTAAGAGGGCCAGAAGGTGAAGCAGACTTGACGATCATGATGAGGACTGCGCAATAATAACGCAGGACAGCTTTACAAAAGAATAATTATACATTTTCACATTAAAAATATCAGGGAAGTCTTTCAAATTTATCGTTCAATCTTATCATTTGTTTTATTTATTTACTTTTCTTTAATAGTTAAATAAAAAATTATTAATAAAATTATGTATTTTTTTATCTTTTTCTAATAATTAAAAATATTAAAAAATACTAAAAATAAAAAAATTATAATAGCGACAACTCACGACAAAGATTGGGCGGCCTACTAACAATGATCATTTTCACATGCCATTCGCAGTCACCGTTGTGGCCACAAGCTTTTTCAGCAACTTTCCTTTTATCTATGGTGGTGGGCCTCTTCTCGCCGTCATTCATTCACTCTTGAGAAGTGACTAGAAAATTAAATTTATAAATTAATATAATTTGTATAAATATATTAAATTTATTTTGTAATAAAAATAATTTTGTGATTTAATATATTATATTATATCATACTAATCTAGAAATTTATTTTTATATATTAATCTATAAATTGATATTTTTGGGATGTTAGAATCTGAGAACACAAAACCAAGCCAAAGTTGGGGAAAAGATTTGTGTTGATAAGAGGGGGTATAGGTTGGCATTCGAGCTTGTCCTCAACAGTCGGCAGTAAGAGGACAAAAGGGCTTTTGTTTTTGTTTATTATTATTATTATTTTTTGAATAAAAGGACTTTTGGTTGAGTTTGGTGGCACGTCGCTTTGAGTTTGAAGGGGTTAGGCCCCTCACTGTTCACAACTTTTATTGGGAAATCTCAAAATAATCTCAATTTTTTATTCTTTGAGTAAAAGGTTTTACGCTTGTTTAGTGCTGGCATTGAATTAATCAAATATCGGTGGAAGTCATATTTGGAAGAATGTCTATTAAATTTATGCTATATTAGATTAGTCAAACACAATTTATTTGAAATATAAGCTATGATAACTTCATCCCTAGAGTCATATACGAAAGCAACTGTAGCATCTTCATTCTAATATTATATTATTTCTTGTGTTTCCTTTTTCCTTCCCTCTAGTATAACTTCATTCTTATAGTAACTTCATCTCTAGAATTATAATTCATTTTCCTATTATTAATTATATTTTTATAAAATAATATTAATCATTTTTCTTTTAATATTTTTTCAAATATAAAAATAATTAAGAAATTATTTTTTTGCATCTATCTATAATCATGCAAAAATTATAATAATATGAGAAAATATGAATAAAATTTTTATTAATTATTTATGAAGTACAAATAATGCAATAATCTTATCTTATAACAAATTATAATATAAGTAATGTTCATCAATATAATTTAATTAAAGAAATATTAATAATAAAAATAATAATATTTTATTATTATAAAAAGTGTGATGACTAATCCAATGTAGACTTTAAGTTTTGAGTGCTTGATTAAAAGTAAAAAAGTTTTATATTAGTCAAATTTTAAAGATTGGGATGACTAATCCAATACCAATGTTCTAATGAAAAAGTGCTTTTACAGTGTAGAAAATCTAAAAAAGGACATTTCAACTTTCTTATTTTTTCTTCTCCCTAAATTTATTTTCTATTTTTTGGTGAAAACTAAAAACCAAAAAAGAAAAAACTTTTTCTTTATTGAATACATGAGTATCGATTATTGATGGGCATTTGAGGTTTAATTAAAATTTCTCTTATTTTTTGAACACAAGATCAACAATCAGGAAAGATTAATGCTATTTTTTACAAGAAAAGAATTAATTGCAACTGAAAATGTTATTTGGGAGATGAATAAGGTTTTAGCTCATGAAGCCCATGCCGTAGGAAAGGTTAATGTATTCTATAGATTCAATTGTAAAATCAAATCCAGGAACGCTTTGTTTTATTTAATGGTGTATATTATGGTTTCTTTAACTTTATTTTCATTACAAAAAATTATAATGTATTAACATCAAGTCATATTATTTTATAAACTATGAAATTTCTTTTACAAACTTCACAATTCAAAAAATAAAAAAGAATATCATGGTATGTTATCGGGAAATTTCAAAATAGATCAGTAATAGTTGTTTAGACAATTAAAACAATATTGCTGAAATTAAATGATGATATATATATACTTGTTCAGGAGTTTAGGAAGGAATGGAATAAAAAGGAATAGAGTAATTATATTATAGGTTATATATGAGAGGATGATTATAAATAGAATATAGTTACTATCCAAATACACAACTTCCAAATCACTAAACATTACTCAACTCAAAACTTATTTATACGTGGAACTCACAACCTTTTTCAACTTAACACCTCTTTACATGCGGAACCTCAACATTTTTTAACTTCTCATAAATATATCTAAACTCATCTTAACATCCAAACATATCTAAACTCATCTTAGATGGACCCATTTCTTTTACTTTTTTTTTTTTTTTTTAATCATATATCGTTTTAATTAAATGAATAATCACTCATGAAATGGACTAATCAACGTGAATGGGAACCCAAAACGGGCTCCCTATCATTTTCCTTCTTCCTAATAATATCTCTACTGCTTTTGGAGTTACAAACGGCCTATGCATTAGTCAAAGAAGGCGGCCACAAAATTCTTCAGCCGCTTCCTTTTTACCCATAGTGGTGGGCCGCTTCTCCAGGTCAGTCAATCAATCATTTAATTAATAATAATAATATTATTTATCTATTTAATGGTATAAAATATTTTAATCTAACAATTAAATCTAACAAAAGTATAATTTTATTTTTATTCATTTCGAATCATATATATTCTTAATTAAATCAATAATCACTTAAAATACACTATATTAACATATATAACATGACATAACAAAATTCAAATTATTCTTTGATCAAAATTAAGTTTTTTTTTTTAATTAGTTTTTGTTAGTACTGCAAAATACCATATAAAACAAATTTCTTATTAGAGCAAAGAGTTAAAAACAAAAAATTAGTTTACATATATATTTGCAAGTTCACAGCTCCTTCTGTCGTTTTAGACCTGCAAAAGAAGCATTCAATGAAATTATGGCCAGGATTGAAAAAGAAATGGGTGGTTGTTAAGCTAAGCTAATTTCTTATTTTACTTCATTTCTCTTTCCCCTCACTTTCATTTTTATCAAAAAAAGAAAAATTGGTTAATACAGACTTCATTTCATACAAAATTCTAATTAAAAAATATATATAGGGGAAATCTAAAATATTGCAGCAAGTAACAATCCTAAATCTGCTTCATCAAATCTTATAGGGGAAATCTAAAACAATCCTATGGTTTTTGTTATTGGATCTTATTTCTATCCTTATAGCCATCTGCAATCATCTCACCATGGCTAAAACTTACATTTATACTACTCACCTGGTCCTTCATGTTCCAGTTTGCTTAGAGCCATAAGCATCCCTCCCGCATCAATATTCCTCTAAATATTCGTGTACATCCACTCGAGATTTATGGCCAGAGATGGATCCACAAACAAATTAAGCACCATTCACATTGAGTTTAACCACTATATATTAATCTATTCAACATTTGGAATTTCATTTATTTTGACTTGCATTGAAAAAAATGTGTGACGTCGGTCTCATCTATGATGCAAATTCAAGTAAAGTTATATACATATATATGTCCGACACTTTTGAAGATGGCTTCCAATCTCGGTGTATCTTTGAAAGTTGAATATGTGGATCACCATCATCTCGGCACCGATCTCTTTAAGGATTGAGTACGATCAATGAAATCGTCATTCTTGTATATCAGATGAACTCTGACACTTTAAAAAATTGCTTCCTCTAAATAACTTTCAATTGTAGACCTCAAATTGTTCCACCAACATTGCACTTGATATCACTTTATTAGAAAGCGCATCCTACTTTATGTAAATAATATTTTGGGGGTAGCGTCAAGAAATAAACGGAAAATAATTATTTTTTATTTTTTATTTTAAAGTTTGTTAAACATATTGACGTGATTCATTTTAAGTAGTTATTCCTTTAATTTGCAACATGTACTATTAGAGAAAAAATGTAAGAGGAAGAACAATATTTCTCTTAAATTTTGGACATGTTTGGATAATGAAATAATATGAGAAATATATCAATAATAGTGAAAAGGTTCATCACTTCAAGAAAAATAAAACCACATGATATATGTCCTACTTTGTTTACGATAATTATAATTTTTATCACCTTTCTATTTATGATATTTTTAGGAGTTCATGATCATATCTACTTCATTTGGGAGTATAGGAGGAGGAATGGAATAGAAAGGAATAGCATACTTTTCATACGTTTTGATAATTTTTTAATCAGTACTAAATTTATAAAAGGATGTAAAATCAACGTACGAAACATTTTATGATTGTTTAGACACAAAAGCAAGCTGAAATAAAATGCTCAAAATGAATCAAAGTCCTGTAGATCTTGGAGTTGAACCTCCCTGATCTGTGATCTTGAGTCTAGAACAATATCTTCGAGATCATGTTCCTGCACTAGAACATTATGCGCAATATCCATCCGACATTACATCTCCGATTACAGAATTTTCATGCAAGAAGCTCGTGCCACCTGTCTAGACTAATTAGCTTTCACCATCCTCAAGTGAAAATGGCAAAGATCAAGCTGTGTTTCGGAGCAAATGGTGGTATCCATACGAGCAATATTCCTAAGAAATAAGGAAAAATAAAGAGTGCGTGTGTTGTGTTTTAGTATTTTGTATACAGATTTAATATGCATGCCAACAGAGAGTAGGATCACATATAGACCTCACACACCATATTGAGTTGTCAACTTTGAAACAAAAGAGGAATTATTACAGGGTCCGGCCATGTGAAGATCAAAACTAGCTTTGTATATTTTAGTTTTGGGAGCGCGATTTGAAAGTTAATCAAGAACAAAACAAGCATTTTGGGTAATGAATGAAGGAAAACAGGTAGGTTGATCATTCATGTTATGAATGATTTGATCATTCATGTTGTGTTGTCGATGGCAGTCAGATTCAAGTTGTAAACATGTTCATAGGTAGAGGACATCTGAATGATCTTTTGTGTTCTCTACATGCTTATGTAGCAAATGGACTCTGCAACTTTTAATGTATAATGAGCTTGAATTACAAGAAAACTCAACATTCAGACCTTACCCGTTTAGCTTAAAAGGCTGATCTAGAGCAAAGTACTTCGACCATACATGATCTCCAGATTCTGAAATCCCTGTGTCAAGCATTTTGTCGTGGTAATATTTGGCACGCCAACTAGGAAATCAAAGAGATCGAATGCAGAGCTTTCAAAATTTGATTTAATAACAACACACACTGCTATTCTTCTGATCTCATCCAACTATAGATCACTCCCATCAATATCTATTTCACATGATTCAGTATTATTTGAAGCCTCCTTACAGTGGTTGAACCACTCCAATCGTATCTCTTGGAAATATAATGCGGCCAAAATAGTCATTTAGATGTCCCTGTCAAACATATATCACAAAGTCTCAACCATAACATTATAAATAAACAACACACAAACATGTAAAAAAGAAGAAAACACAGACATGTCATGACATTCGAGCAATTCAATCTATCTTAGTGCTCTTAAGTTGCTGATTTTGAATTGGAACTTTTTTTGGATGGAAGCTCTAGAATTTCTTAAAGTTGCAGGCAATCCGTCAATACAAGGTCTTTAATCCAACAACACTTTTGATGGATGTGGGAAGACTAATGGTATCTTCCAAACTACAAAAGTAATATACTGCCTTAAGGAGACCTGATTTTGATTCAAATGTGGCAATGAGAGTGATTCTCCACTTGATGAAGTTTCATATTCATTTGTAGACAAAGCATAATGCATACCGCACTTCCACCTTCTTTCTAAGCTCACCAAGCTGCCCTGAACAAGCTCCAAGAGAAAGTGTCTTTAGCTGCTGCAACTGAAGAATGTAATTTAGATGTCCCTGCCAATTCCAAACATATATCACTTTCAACTATAAAATTATAAATCAAAACACACACAAACAAGTAGCAAAAGAAAGAAGCATCAGAGAGAGAGAGAGAGACCTCAGTCAACAAAGGATTTTCCACATGATTCCCTATATTCACAGACATTTCATAGCAATCGAGCAATTCAATCCATCTAAGTGCTCTTAAGTTGCTGGTATTGAATTGGAACTTTTTTTATGCTTCTAGAAAGTTTTCCAATGAGGTACATCCATTAGCATGCACCTGCTCTATATTGGGTGGAAGCTCAGAATTTCTTTAAGATGCAGGCAATCCGTCAACACAAGGTGCTTTAGTCCAAAAACACTTTTGATGCATGTGGGAAGACTAATAACATCACTCCTCGATTGATATAGATCTTCCAAACTACAAATTAAGTAATATAGTGCCATAAGGAGAACTGATTTTGATAAGAGGCTACCTTCATAATTCAACTGTGGCAATGAGACTGATTCTCTGCCACTTAATGAAGTTTCAGATTCAATTGCACTCATCAACATGATACAAACCCCACCAAGTGCCCACCACCAACTAAATCAATCCCACCCATGCTGCAGAAAGGTCAGTCTCATCTATGACTATATATGCCACCCAAGTCCAAGTTCTAAATCCAAATCTTCATTTTAAATCATCATCAGCCTCCTCCAAGTCCACAATGCTCAAGGTTGAAGATCGATCTTGGAATTAGAATAGTAATAATGTCGCAAAAACATTGACAATTTGCAGTGATTTATATCTCCGCAAATAGTCTTCATTGTCATCACAAATGTATACCTACCAACCATGGTTAATTATTGCCGGTAAAATTTTTCCCAGCGATTTTTTCTCTTTAGAAAATCTCAGTTATAATACTGAATTTTGTTGGAAAATCTTATTTGCGGCGAATATACCGCGGCAAATAAACATTTGAGGTGGTAAAAGCGACCCAAATAATAATTTGCAACCAAAAATTCATATTTTCTATGGTTTTTGTCACAAAATACTATTTGTGGTGAAATAATTTTGCCACAAAAAGCCTATCAAAACTAAAAACAAATCTTAACAAATGAATATATAAGAAATTTCTTCTACATCCATTTGTATTTTTTTTTTTTATACTTTTAATAAAGGGAAGCACGCGATAACAAATATCATAAAATGAGAAACAATTTATAATTAGTAATTACATAGAAACCAAGACATGACAATTACAAATAAACATCCCCAACTTGTGGGTTGGGGGAGGGGGGGTGGGTTTGGGTAATATTTTCTCTACAAACATGCAATTACATCTAGCTTAAAGTTTGAAAAGCTTATTCTAGGAGAAGCAAACTTTTTTTCATGAAGTGCTCACGATTCCCATGAAAAGCATGGTGCTCTATCTCCTAATCCTTTCTTTAAAGTTTCTGAAAAGACGGTATCTTCCTGAGTTAGGCAGATGCTTTTGACGAATATGGATCCAAGATACTCTGATCTCTTAAACACATACGTAGCTATGTTATCAAACTGGAAGGAAAGAAGCAAGAGGAGAGATAATGGTTCACCTGCACAAAAGGCACCCTACAAACAACATAACTAGTACAAAGCCTGGAGTGCAACAACAATAGCTGCCACATTCTTTTGCAATGAACGCAGCATCCAGGGACTCTCAACTTGCAAACAGCAAAATCTTGACAGAATCTCAAAGCGTATTTAGCATGCACATAGATGATGCTATATTATCTAATCACAAATTTATGCTATATTATTTGATCCCTAGAGTAGAATCATCATAATTAATTGCCCAATTCGATTTCACATTACAACAACATAAAAAGTTAATTTGACATGCTTTGCTCACTGCTACTTATAGAATGTGAATCATCCTCTACTAAAATGACTCTTCCATTCAAAGGATACCTAGCCTATTTTGTTCACACAATTTCATCCAAGACTGAATCCTCACCTTTTCAAAAATGCTCAAGTTAATATAACTATACAAAACTCATTGTTATGTTGAATGTAAAAACCATTAAAAAAGAAAGCAAAATTCTGGCTATGCAGAACAAACTAAGATATTCTAAGGCAAACATTTTTCCTGAAAATTCTTTTCTCCGGTGGGGGAATGGAGGAGGAAGCACCATCATATTCTTGAAAAGAGGTGCTCATGATCTTCAGAAAGTATGAAATGCTTTAAGAAAAAAAAAATCAGTAAATTGGGTCAGAGTTTACTAAAGCTTCTCAAAGCATCTTCCATGCTGATCAGAGTTGACTAAATGATATCCATAAACTTCCTTGATGATATATATGACAATCCACTTGTGTTAGAAGATGCAGGGGATAAAATGACCAAAAAAGGATACGTTTTAGTGATAGAAAACGTTTTCACTTGTGTTAGAAGATCAATTATGTTAAGTTTTGGCCTAGTCTATGCCACCTAATCAGTTTAGAAAATATCGGTTCCCATGCTTTGGTGATAACTCATAAGTATTTACCACGACCTCTAATGAAACTAGAAAACATAAAAAGTAGAAAAACTCAAACATAAGGTTAAAGATGCAGCATTGTTAGAAGAACAAGCACTCTAGAAGTTGGCAATGGATATAAATAACTGATGTTATCAAAAAGGAAGGAAAGAGGCAAGAGGAGAGACTTGTAATCATGGGATCATGGGAACACTGACCAGGGCAAAAAGCTTTGATGTTTTTGCAGAGGGTAGCATCCACTGGTACTTCATCCTGCTTACTCTGCATCAAAATTTAAGAAAAGAAAATAACAAAAGAACTGCTTTTCAATGCACTGACGTCAGTAAAATTAAATCATTATCCCACAACGCAATAGACAGAATACGGGCATTCCAATCAGGCCATTGTCTTATAAAACCCATTGAACTTAAAAAAAATTAGACTTTATTTTACAAAATTTTTGAAAGGGCGCAATTTTGGTGACTTGTGTTATGCTATAACATGTCTACGTCTTCAAATTAAACTGTGAACTTATATATCAAAGTAATAGGAATTAAGCATCCGGAACCATAATTGTTTCAAAACAAAGAAAATCAACACCAACCAAAAAAGCTCAAAACCCTTATAGAAGAAATCTCCAAACAAACAATAATCAAAACAAGTTCCAAACGGCAACCAAAACACAACTTTAACACATTAAAAACAACAAAGTAACCGAAAAAGCACAAAAATCTATTGCCAGAGAAAGCAATAACCCAGAGAACAAACCAAAGGTAAGAGTTGAAAAAGAATTCAATCCAACAAGATCAACTTTGCTGGTCTTCGACAGTGGCCTCTGCTCCGCGATCCAAAGGCGCAATGGCTTCAAGCATGTCCTCCTTGAGAATCTTGGAATCTTTGCCTTACTTCAGGAAAGCAGGAAAAGAAAGAAATTTTGGCTCTCCATTCATAGGGTCTGACGTGCTTGAAAGGTTGTGGGTGATGGCCCATGGGATTGGCTGGGGTTGGGAAGCATAAGGCAGTTCGAGGAGGCCGAGAGAGAGAGAGAGAGAGGACTGAGGAGCAAAAAAGTGAGGGAGCTGTCGGGGGTTCAGAGGGGGCGAAGAAGAAATGAAAAAAATTTAGTGGTTATTAACTATCTCATCCTTAACAATATTTTTAAATTTTTATATAATATATAATAAATAATTTTAATTTTTTAATTTTTTTAATTTTTAAAATAAAATTAATATTAAAAAATTATATTATAACAATATTTTATATAACTTTTAACATAACATCTCATTTCATTTCATCAAAATTATGTAATCAAATTGTCTTAAACTTTAGGGATTAGGATTTTTCCTCTTTTTCTTATTTAATTGTGATCCTTTTGACACGATTAGTGTTGTCGTAGATGGTCAAATAATCGTTGAAAATAATTAAATATTCAAAAATAAACTTTAGCAGTAAAAAATAATATCACCGTAAAAGACACAAAGGTGTTGAAATTTATTTTTTCCGTCTAATTAATTGAGGCAATGTGCATTTTGTCGCAAAAGGTATATTTTTGTGACAAATTCCTAATCATTGCAAATAAAATATAGAAAATGAGGTATTTTTCTGCATCGAGAATAAAATGTCGCAAAAATAAATACAACTGTTCACTTACTCGAATCGCACCCCTAGTAGCATAAAGTTGGTAAAATTGGCCGCAAAAGATAAATTTTAGCATCAATTTTTTTGGAGACGAAAATGATTTGGTCGCAAAAATCTATATTCTTATAGTGTCGAACATCCATAAAAATATAGATAAATAACAAAAATCCAACAGATCACCATCTTAACTAAATTTTTACATCCAAAGAGAATCAATTGCTTTAGATTTGGGCACCTTGAAAGATTTGATATTTTTGTCAAGTATTTACAGTTCTTGAAATTCTTACTTTTTAAATTATGTTTAAAAAGAAGAAAATAAAACAAATAAATTAAACTATTGAAGGAAATTTGCACCTTAAAGGAAGACAAATCTACATAGTGAAAATAAAAATACATACCATAGATAACAATGTCATGCCGATCTCTCTCATCATGCTTCTTTCCATTCTTAAAACAAAGAGTTTTCATCCATGAAAATTTGATGGCAAAGATGGGAAAGAACATTCGAGTCAATCAAAGAACTCTCAACTCATTGGAGAGATAATTCAATCCGTCACAAAAACTTGCATTACGGTTTATAAATATTCTCAGTTTCTTCATCTTTGCAAGCACGTTGGGACTCAAGCGTATCATGCATTCTATTGAGAGAATGCACAAGCATTGTATCAAATACTGTAGATAAGTTCAACACTTGCTAAAATTATTATTTTTTCCATTTTTTTTTATTTGCAGCTTCAATTTGGAAAAAAGAAGAACTGAGAAATAAAAATATATTTCTAAAGTGAAACATACCTTATTTTCTTCAAATATGTTTCTTCATGAGACATCTTCATAACCTACTTCATCTGCCAGGTACTTTTGGTGATTTTTCTCAAATAATTTCTTTACCCATATATTCAAGTAAGTGATGCATCATTAACACGTCATATCTACCAATAGTTATGAGGCATTTATCAATGAGGTTTTTTATTCCAGAAGTTGGAAAGAAACCACACTTGGGTATTTTAGGGACATATTTCCTATTTTGTCCTTTGAAGAAACATGCAATGTCAAGGAAGCTATTTTGCTCATAATCATGAAATCCATGGTAACTTATTTTGAGTATTTCATGGTTCTTTTTATTTGGAATTTTTTTGTACTTCTCCAATTCATCTTTCCATAATGTATATCTCTTCCATGTAGATTTGAGCCTATCACAATTAAAACAAGTGAAAGGCCACCAGCATATTGCAATGCAAGTTTTGTGAGTTCCACAAAACCATCATCAGGTTTGTCACATTTGAAGGCATGCCAAGTAAAGAGCTTAACATCAGTCAATAGGATCCAATACATTTATAGGATATTTCAAACCAACATCGTGCTTATCTAGTAGATGCTTATCTCTTGTTGTTATGATGATTCGACTTCCGAAACCAAACCAATTGCAACTTCCACATAGTTTTACTAATCGGTTTGAACAATCAACATCATCAAGAACCAAAAAAATCTATTTACGGCAAAGTCTCTCCTTTAGCAAATTAATTTCTTTATCAACCTGACCAACCTTCAAACTTTAATCTCTTAAGATCTCAGAAAAAATTTTCTCTTGCAGTTGGGTGAGACCGCCCTTTCTAACATCTTTAAGAAAACAACTCCCTTCAAATTGATTGGCAATGAGGTTATATACTGTTTTTGTAATAGTTTTGTTACCAATTCCACCAATACCAAAGATACCTAAATTGTTCAAGAGGATATTACCATATTTTACACGAGACTCTATTCCAACCGGATATTCGGTAACATGTAATTATGTACAATTTAGTATTCTTGAGATCACCTCTTGAACAATCTTCTCTATAAATTTAGATTCGTTTCTCCCAATGCAAAAAGATTAAAAGAAAAATCATGAATTTGACTTCCTCTTCTTAAAAGACATGGGGACATGATTTAGGCACAATTTTATTCTCGTGCAAGAAATGACATTATTGGTAGGGTACGAAGAAAGTTACAACATTCATATCCTTGTCGACCTAAATCCCAATCCTCCTATGGGTTGAACATAAGTCAAGTACTAATGCCTGGTTTGGATAGAGAGATGCTTTTATCGCATCTCGTCTCATCTCAATATTCAAACACCATAAATACAAATACTTTTTAATTTCAAATCTTTAACTTTTTTATATAATCATTATCTAATTATTAAACATTTCCCAAATTTCCAAATAAAGCACAAAAAAATATTTCAACTTTTTCAAATTTCAAAATGAAAATTATGTTCTTCTTTTTTATACGTAGAGATTAAAAAATTATATTATAATAATATTTTAATTTTATAATATTTTTATTCAACTTTTTTTCTGTCCTTTTCTAAAACATCATATAAAATTTTAACTCAAACCATTTCATTACTAGTCACAAATCATCTTAACTCATCTCATCCTATCTCATCTCAACTCTCTTAGGGATTAGACTAAAAACTATCTTTGAAATAGTGGTACGGATTCCAATCTCTTATCAAACTCAATACTTAAAAAAAGGAACAAGAAATGGAATTTGAAGTATAGTGGAGAAGCAAATTAAGCCGTTGTATATATGTTATCATTAATCTTTGTTCCCAATTTTCAGTACCTCTCATTTTTTTGTTCCCTATTTTTGTAAAGACGATTTTTTGTAGTCGTACGAAGTTTAGCAATTCTTCATAATGAAATTAAGCACAGAGAGAGAGAGATTTCAATTCAAGTTCCACTACATCTAATTTGCTAGGTAACATGTAACATCTCAACAATCAGACACCCAAAAAGCATCGACGATAACCAACCATAAACTTTGGGAAAATAAAAAATGATGTCTTGAAAAATATGTGGTTAGTATTTTTGATACCTTGTATGATTTTCATTGTCTTTAGTTTCAAGAAAGGTCTTGCATAAGAAAAGCCAAAGAAGTTGTATTTCTTCGCCTTTTTTTTTTTTCCTCTATTGGTTTATTTTTATTTTTTTTTCTTACTTCACCCTCTTGTGGGTTGCTGAGAAAAACTGATATGGAAGGAAATAAAATTGAGGTTTGAAATATGATTTCTTTGCAATACAATTAATGGATATTATCTTTTGGGAGGGTTAGAGGATTGTGGAAATTATCTTTTGGGAGGGTTAGAGGGTTAGAGAATTCTGTGTTCCAACCTTTCCCATCATCCAAACTGACCATCGGGGGGTGAAACTGAAGGTATATAGTAATGTCATGAGTTCAATCGTATTTTTCCCTGGTTTGGGACTATTGTAATACAATTAAGGTATATAGTAATACAATTAAGGCATATTTCAGGAAACAAAGGACATGAAGAAGAAATTGCAGATAATGAAACAAAAAAAATCAATCTCATAAATAATATTACTAATCTTTAATGAGGTTTCATCCTTAATCTTTGTTGAAAATTTAGCTAGGCATATTCATGAGAATAAATTCTAAAATATGAATAAATAAATATCAAATCTGTTGAGAGAAAAAATTAGTTGATTGGCATATTCTTATGAAAACCTTTGTAAGATTGTGTTGTAACAAGTGTTGAAGTGTGTCTTAGTGAAAAGGGGGTCAAGTGAGCTCAAGCATAACACATACAAGAAGTGTGCAGGAAGTTGGCTTGACATGTCTCAACACTTTGCTCGAGCGAACTTGGCTTGACACTCTGCTCAAGCTACATTCAAGTTAGAGAGTTTGCTCAACTCCGCTCGACACTTCGCTCAAGCTAACTTCAAGTTAGAGAGTTCGCGCGACTACCGCTCAACACGTCGCTCGAGCCAATGTTCAAGTCAAAGAGTTCGCTTGACACTTCACTTGAGCGAATTTCAAGTCAGAGAGTTCGCTCGACTTCACTCGACACTTCGCTCGAGTCAATGTTTTGGAAACCTAATTTATCTTTAGGTTTGAGAGCCTCTTTGTTGGGAAGTATAAAAGGGAAGCTTCTAGTTCTCTCATTGTGTGGAAAATAAGAGCAAAAACAAAACCCATTTCCAAGAGAATTTGAGAGGAACTTTACCTCCATTCAAAGTTGAATCTCTTGGAAAATATATTTCCACCAAATCACACTCAAGATAAAAACACAGTTGAGTCCATCGAAGTGGATGTGTTCATTGGCCGGAAGGTTTCCGGAGCTGCTGTTGTTGCAGAGATCTAGAGGTTCTCGTGGGATGCTATAGAAAGGTCGGAGTTCCGGCACTACATGCGTGTAGAGATTGAGTGGGTCACTCGTGGTGTTGCAGATTAAGTTTAGGAACTTCAAAGATTTTGTAAGTGTAGCTAAATTGGTTGTAACTATTAGAGTTTCTACAGTGGATTTGAGGCGGTGTCTTACACCCAGAGTGGTTTTAGATTTTGAAGAGTTCTTCAAATGAGTTTCCACTTCGTGATCAAATCTCTCTGTTGATTATTTGTGTAATTTATTTTATTGTTTGATTGCTTGCTAGTCAATATTTTTATTAGACAAGAAAAATCGAACTACACCTATTCACCCCCTCTAGGTGTTGTGTTGGATAGAACCACTGCCTTTTCAAAATCCATATTTAAAATGAAACTAAAGAAAATTAAAAATTACACTGCTCTAGAACGTAAAAATAGCTACAAGTCTGTTACTGTTGAATTTTGTTATGGTTACAATTCTTTCCCTTCTTTGATTCTTTCCGCAACTTTGATTCATTTCCAAACTTCAGTTCCTTCATTAAGATAAAGTTCAAATTTAAATAAGAAAAATAAATATTTCAAAACTAATAAAAATATAAGAATTAACACTATAAAATTGCAACTAACATAGATGTTTTCTTGCTCCAAATTATCATTTCCTCCACCATACTTTCTACTACTCAACCAAATGAAGTTAAAGGTGAGGAGGCTTGAGTTAAGAGGAACTAAGAGGTAAAAGCATTAGAAATTAGAGTAAAAAATGAGGGGTTCAAATATGAAAACTGCTGCTGCAGATAGGATGTTTTTGTTTTCTGTTTTGCTTCACTCTGAGCTCGAATATTTCATCCACTGGACTAGAATATATTGTATAGATGAGGGTCCTTGGAGTAAGAAGAGATTACATGTGAGAAGGAGGGGGGGAAAATGATTTAGAAGTGATCAAATGGAGATAAACAAGCTAGAGAGTCAACCAAACAGAAACTAGTAGGAAGGAATCAATTGCATAAATTTAGAGGAGGAAGCGCATTGCAGAAAGAGTTTGCTGCTATGCTACAGCTTTGGACAGAATTAAAAGAGGGATCTTACCTGCTGCTTTGGTGGCTTCTATGGTGGTTGTGCTACCTCTTGAGGTGGTCTAGAATGAGGCAAGTTCAATAGCTACAAGAGGCTTGAGTTGAGTAGTTGAGGAAGAGGTGAAATAAGTTGTTAGTTCACGGCTGCAGATTTTACTGGTTTGGTGTAATCTATGGTTGTTCACGTTGGTTTAAGCTTGAGAAGGTGGCTCACAAACAAACACTGATTTCTAATGGTTTGATGTATAAAATGGAGGTTTTAAACCTATTGAAGAGAGATTCAGGTAAAGGAAATGATAGAGCTAAATCTATAGTAGAAACTATAATAGAAACCGAATTTCCTAGACCAAAAACAGAGCAAAATTTTATTCTACCTAATCAAGTAGTAGGTATTCCTCTACTTATACACTCAAGTAGTAGGACCTTTGATTTGTATCATTTCTCAAACCAGAAACTTTCAGCAATTACCCTGTATTTTGACAAATGCAGCACAAGAAGATCAACAATTACAGTACGATGAAAAAAAAATCAACAACATTTTAGATTATCACTAAATGGATACAAATCTCTAAATATTACAGATACAACACTTGTTAACATAAATATTGTTGGCATTAATATAGAGCAACAAGCACACCGGCCTTGTTAATACATAAAGGATGTACAATCAACAGGTGACACATTATGATTGTAACAGACTAAAAATCATGGTGAAATAACATGCTGAAAATGAGTACAGTACAATACAAACATAATGAAAAGTTAGCAGCTAGAAGTGGAATGTGAATCAAAGCCCTGTAAGATCAATCATCTGTTGGTTTTGGTACATTTTCATTGAAGGCACTTTGTAGATCTTGGAGTTGAATGTCTGTGTTCTTGACTCTAGATGCAATATCTTCGAGCTGTCTCCGCATTGGAGCAACATGTTCATCCATCCTAGAATCCATCTCCGATAATAGAGTTTCCATCCAGGAAGGTCGTGCCACCTGTCTAGATGAGCTTTCACCAGCCTCATGTGATGTTGGCCAAGACCAAGTAGTCTGTTTTTGAGCAAATGGTGGGATGATGTGCAATCCTAAGAAAGATTGACAAATTAAGTTTTTTTTTTTTCCCAAGTAACCTGAAACTTGTTCGCAAAGATATATGCATATGTGAATAGTAGTAATCAATAAACACAGCAAGAGTACTTTATCTCAAGAAAACATTTCTCAATATATGTTGAGCACTTGTCCTGTAAAGCTGTGAAGAGTGGAGATTGGGTTTTCCCCTAGGATTTGAAGACTACTCTCAAGAGTAAAACACTTGCTTTCTAAGGGAATGCTTGTTTTGGAATTTGAAAAAGTTGAATTGTTTATTATGTTTTGTTTGGAAAAGTTGACATAATTAGATGAGATGAGATGAAATGAGTTGAGAGTATTTTTTAATCCAAAGTCATTGTTGGTAAACGACTGAGATTAACACGCGGCACATTAAGTACTTAGGATGATCAATGTTATGAGTGATTTGATTAGTTTAATAGTGCCTCTTCTGTTGTGGATAATAGTCAGATTCAAAGTTGCAATAATACTCATAGAACATATCTGAATGATCTTTAGGTTAAAAAAATTAAAAAAAATCTTAGATTTTATTTTTAAAAAAATTATGAATTAGGCACTTAACTGATTAAGATTATTCTAGATAGATCGTTGAAAGCATAAATAATTGGTAAAAAAAATCAATCTCATAAACAATATTACTTATCTTCAATGAGGTTTCATCTTCAACCTTAGTTAAAAATTTACCTAGACATGTTCATGAAAATAAATTCTAAAATATGAATGTAAATAAATATCAAAGCAATATTTAAAAGGAAAATTAGGAAAAATAAAAATTACATTGTTCTCAGAATGTAAACATAGTTGCAAGTCTGTTACCTTTAAACTCTGTTACGCTTACCGTTCTTTCCCAACTTTGATTCCTTCCACACCTTTGATTCCCTCATTGACATAAAGTTCAAATTTAGGTAAGAAAAACAAATATTTCAAAACTAATAAAAATATAAGAATTAACAAATAATTGTGATAATGCTTGATTTAATTTAATAAATTCTGCACAATTAGACTATTATCACATACCCAAGTCGAAGTTCTAAATCCAAATCATCATTAATTAATTCATCTTCCGCATCCTTGAATTCCATAATGCTCGAGGTTGAAGATTGCGGCCTCTTGAGTTTTGGGTTCAACTCGAGTTCCAAGTCATTATCAGCATCATCTCGGTATCTCTTTGAAGGTTGAATAGGATGATCAATGCAATTGTTATTCCTGCATATTAGATGGACTCCGACACTTTTGAAGATTGCTTCCTTTGAATAACTTCCAAACGTAAACCTCAAGTTGTTCCCCTCCCTGGAACTTGTTGACAGTATCTCAATAGAATTTGCAGTTATGCATTGTAGCCATACACGATGTGGGTCCATTGAAGGCGATAGCCACATATCATGTCTAATCGACTGGCCGTTTATTGAGATAGTAATAGTTTCTAATCCCACCGGAATAGGCCCCACAACAAAACACAAAACCAATACCATGATATGATGCCCATATATGGCATTATGATCAATCTCTATTTCGCAAGAATTACTATATGAAGTAGTCTTCTTGCAATACTTGAACCACTTTGGAATCCTACTTCCTGGATATATAATGCAACTTGATTCTTTCTTCCGAAAGCATATCTATTAAACCAAGTATATATAAGAAAATAGATACACGCTATAAAATAAGGGATTTATATATACCAAACAGAGAGAAATTAGAGAAATAGATTCGACATATATACCTGAACCAAGTTTGGCTTTGGCGCATGATTCCCTACATTCACATGCACTTTATTGCAATCCGAAAGGTCAATCCATCTTAGCCGTTTATCTCTGGTTGCACCAAAAAAATGTTTTCCTGATACACAAGGAAAGCGTTTCAATGACACACATCCTCGAGCATTTACAGCTTCTATATTTGGTGGAAGGAGTAGAATTCGTACAAGTTGCTTGCAGTTTTCCAAATCAAGCCGACACAATCCACCAAATCTTTCTATGCATAGAGGAAGGCTAACAATACCGCTATTAGATAGATTTAAATTCCTCAAACTGGATGAGAAATTACAGGATGTTGATAAAAAAAAATCCTGATCTGTGGAAATGCTTGAACTCGTCATTGTCGAGGGCAATTCCATACTAGATGAAATTTCATTTTCCTGTGTAGGCCTGGTACATGGCATAGATTGTCCAGTATTATGCCCCACCTCGTTTTCAAAATTTACAAAATTTGGACAATTAATAATGTCAACCTCCTCTAGACGTTCCAACTGAAAAATGCATATTGGAATACGCACAAGGCTTTTGCACCCATCCATAGATAACCGTTTGAGCCCAATGAGGTACATAGATATGGATAAAGGTATCTCTTGTATTACGGTGCTATGTAACTGGACACAGTTCAAATATTCCATTTCACACTCAATTTCAGGAAAGTTTTCAAAGCTTGTACAACCTCCAAGTTCAAGTAATTTTAGAAATCTCAACTTAAAGCTTCTTGGCAAATTCTTTAGGTCAGAACATCCTTTAAAACTCAATTTAATAAGCCAGTCTAGATATCCAACAGAATCATGGACTTCAACTAAATTTTTACATCCATCAAGAATCAACCCCTTTAGATTTGAGCAACTTGAAAGATCCGATATTTTTGTCAAATATTCACATTCACGGAAACTTATACTTGTTAAGTTCTGCTTAAAAAGAAGAAAATAAAGGAAATATATTAGCTATTAAAGGAAACTGGCAAAATACCTTAAAGGAAGACATATAGATATATTGAAAATAAATAGTACGTACCTTAGATAGCAATCTCTCGCCTATCTCTGTAATCATGCTTCCATTCATTCTTAAAATAAGGAGTTTCTCTCCTTGAAAATTAGATGGCAAAGACTGGAAAGGATATTTGGGCCAATCAAGAACTCTTAACTCATTAGAGAGATAATTCAATTCGCCGCTGAAACTTGCATTGCGGTTTATAAATATTCTTAGTCTTTCCATGTTTGCAAACACATTCGGACTCAAGTGTATCATGTGGTCCCCTCGAGGCAGATCTATTAGTATACCTTCAATTTGCTCTGTACCCTAGAGAGAGAATGCACAAGAGTTCTATCAAATATCGAAGATAAATTCCCTATAATTCAACACTTGCTAAAATTGAATTATGTGTATATATTACTAGTCCATTTATTAAGAAAGGAACAACAAACATAAGCTACGTCTTTCTTTATATGATGTATATGTATTACTCAATTTAAAATACTAAATCAAGGTCAGATAATCATGGTATTTTGCCTCTTTAGGAAAATGGGCAAAGGGGAGTTGGTTTTGATGGTTTTAGTTTTTACTTGTACTCCTTAATTAGGAGTATTTTATTTACAACATTGAGACAATATTTCATGCGAAGGACATGTGCGTGAATCTATATAACTTATATGTATTTATGGATCCATTTCCTTTAATTTAAGGAAAATACTAATATATCTCATCATTTGTACCACTCACTTTGCCCCTTGACATTGCACTATAATGTGGTGCCACGTGGCTTATTAAAAACATGTAAAAAATCTAAAAAAATATATATATATATTCAAAACAAAAATGGTGCCCAAAAATACAAAAAGATAAATACTAAAACTCTAGATTCCATCTACCCTTTTATGCTTGTAATTTTAATTTTTCTCAATTTTCTTTAATAAGCCATTTGGCACCACGTTGTGGTACCGTGTCAAGGAGCAAAGTGAATGGTATAAATTAGGAGGTATAGTAGCATTTTCCTTAATTTAATAGTAGCTTCAATTGAGATAAAAAAAAAAAAAAAAAAAAAAAAAAAAAAANGATAACTCGGAAATAAAATTATTTTTCTAAAGCGGATCTTACCTTATTTTTCTCAAGTACTTCGCGAACATCTTTGTGAAAGAATAATCTACTGCGCTTGCCAGGTTCTTCGGGTGATTCTTGTCGAATAATTTCTCTACCCATATCTTCTAGTAAGTCATGCATCCTCAATCGGTCATTTCGATCAATAGTTATGAGACATTTACAGTTGAGCTTTTGGATACTGACATAGGAAAAGAGATCACAACTTTCTAGTATTTTATTGACATATTCTCTCTTATCGCCTTTGAAGAAACATGCAATGTCAAGGAAAATCTTCTGCGCATAATAATCTAATCCATCATAACTTATTTTGAGTATTTCTTGGATATTTTCTTCTGGAATTCTTTTGTACTTCTTCATTTCGCTTTCCCAATAATGTCTATCTTTTCCATATAGATTTGAGCCTACCACTTTTAAAGCAAGAGGAAGGCCGCCAGCATAATATAGTGCAAGTTCTATGACTTCTTTAAAATCATTATTAGGTTTGTCACTTTTGAAGGCATACCGACTAAAGAGCTTAAGAGCTTCATCGTGATCCATTTCCTTCATACGATATTTCAAACCAACACTATGCTTAACTAGTAAATCCTTATCCCTTGTTGTTATGATGATTAAGCTTCCTAAACCAAACCAATCGCATCTTCCACATAGTTTTTCTAATTGGTCTGAACGATCAACATCATCAATAACCAAAAGAACCTTTTTACGACAAAGTCTCTCCTTTATTAAATTGATTCCTTGATCAACATGAACAACCTTCAAACTTGAATATCTTAAGATCTCAGAAAGAATTTTCTCTTGCAGTTGGATGAGACCGCCCTTATCTGGTTTTGAAGATTCTCTAACATTTTCTAGAAAACAAGTCCCTTCAAACTGATCAGCAATGAGGTTATACATCACTTTTGCAATAGTTGTCTTACCAATTCCACCAGTACCAAAGATCCCTATCATGCATGTGTCATTCGTATTAATACGTAAAAGCATACTAATATCTTTTACACGAGACTCCATTCCAACTGGATCCATGTCAAAATGCAAGCTAGTATGCTTTGGTACCATTCTTGAGACCTCTTGAACAATCTTCGAGATAAATATAGATTCGTTCCTACCAATCCAAAAAGATTAAAAGAAAAATCATGAATTCGACTTCCTCATGTTAAAATACATTAGTGGTAGGGTAAAAATTAGGAAGTTACATTGAAGAATAACATACTTTAGATATTTTCTTAAAGAAAAAGTTTCAACGATGATATTTTCCATGATGACAATATTGATTTTTAGATTATCATGTAGACGTTCGGGAAGAATCAATTGTCATAAATATATTATTACTTTGTATTAATGAGGTAGATTGCAAAACCTTAGTTAATTATATCGGTGCTAGTCCCATGCATACGACACAAACATGTGCTTCCACACAGGCTTATTCAGAGTGTTATGTTGAGCAAGCGAAAGCACTAAATAATTTTGAGAATTCGTTTGCTAGTACCTTTTTAGAGAGATTCAATCCTATTGGCGGAATCATCCTAATTTTTCTTGGAGGCAAAATCAGTCTCCCATGAATTTAGGCGTAGCTTAGATACAGCAACAAAATCAATTATATCCACCTAATCCAATTTATCCTTATGTTTCTCAACCTACTCATCCATTTGTGGCACCACCACTACAACGTTAATCATCCTTGGAGGAGTCTAAGGAATTCATGCAATCCATTAACCAGACAATTCAGTAGATGAGAAATTCCACTCAGATGAATACTCAAATGATTTCAGAATTAAAGTTATATCCTTGTTGACCTTAATCCCAATCCTCCTATGGGTTGACTAAATGTAGGAAAATGATTCCTACCATTTGAACTAACAACTACCAAAAACTATTTTGAAAATGTAACAATTCGCATATTAGAGATTATATATTTTATTTTAATTTTTTTTTCCCGTTCATTCTTTCCTTGTATATAAATAGACATATGTGATTTTTCCCCAGTTCAGTTTATTCAATTCAGTCCAAGATTTTGCAGTATATCCATAATAACCCACAAGCAAGTCATGTGGGTTATCACAAGACTTTGTAAAGGGTAAGAAGAGATTTTTGGTGGGAGGGTATGAGGAAAGATGTCAAAAGATTGGTGAAGGAGTGTGAGATTTGTCAAGTCCGCAATAGTGAAACTGTGCAATACCCTGGTCTTTTACAACCATTGTCTATACCTGAATCTCCATGGCTAGACATATCCATGGATTTCATTGATGGCTTGCCTCTTTCAAATGGGTGTTCAGTGGTATTTTCTATGGTGGATAGATTGACCAAGTTTGCCCATTTCTTTGCTCTTTCACATACTTATATGGCTATTAAGGTAGCTCAAGTACTTTTTGCTGGGGTATTCAAGTTGCATGGACTACCTAGATCAATTATTTCAGATCGAGATGCAGTCTTCACTAGTTCCCTTAGGAGACAGTTATTTCAGCTACAACGAGTGTCTTTAGATTTCTGTTCCTCCTACCATCCTTAATTATATGGTCAAATAGAAGTCTTGAATAAGTGCTTAAAAGGATACTTAAGGTGTTATTGCAATCAGAGACCTGAGGAATGGACTTCATGGTTACCAATGGTTGAGTGGTGTTACAACATTACTGTGCATTCTTCCATTAAAATCACCCCATTTAAAGCTCTTTATGGGTATGACACTCCTAAGTTGTTGGCTTATGTGCCAGGTATCTCCTCTAACGATGCTATTGACAGGCAGCTAAAGTCAAGGGAAGAATTATTGAGCTTATTCAGAGATAACATGAAGAAGGCATAGCATTGAATGAAATTTTATGCTGACAGAAACAAAAGTGAAAGATCTTTCCAAGAGGGAGATTGGGTCTTCCTGAGACTCCAACCTTATAGGCAGAAAACAGTAGCAATGAGGCACAATATAAAGCTAGCCCCAAGATTTTATGGCTCTTTCCAGATTGTGCAGAAATTGGGATCTGTAGCTTACAAACTTAATCTGCCTAGCTCATCTAAAATACATCCAGTTTTCCATGTTTCATGTTTAAAAAGAAAAATTGGTTAGAATGTTGCACCCTTGCCAACATTACCCCTACTGATTCTAGTGGACAACTACGACCTGAGCCTCAACAGATACTGTACAGACGAATTCAAAAGAGGGGCAATCATGCTGTGACAGAAATGCTTGTGAGTTGGGTGGGAACTGCAGCTAAGGATTCATCTTGGAAGAGCTTGTGGAAGCTAAGGCAACTCTACCCACATCTGGAAGGAATTATGCTCTGAAAGTGTGTTCTGGTTGAAGGCCTTGGGGACAAGTCCTTTAAGAGGGGGAGAATGTAAAGTGTGTTCTGGTTGTAGGCTATGGAGGGAAGTGTGTAGCAGATAGCAGATAGCAGATAGCAGAAGGAGGAAATAGTTATGGGTAACTGAACTAACAGTTGATTCCAAACAAAACGTTTTGCTCCTTTAATGAAACGGTGCATGTGAGTTTGAAGAACTGAAGATTAATTGATATGGTGCGTTGCAGCTTTTAATGAAATAGAGCGTTTCAATGGAGGCTCGAGGCTGTTTAAGGACGAGTTGAGCGACATCATTTTTTCCTATTTTTCTTTTAGAAGAAGATTCAGTTAGTTAGTTGTCTTTTAGTTGTAGAAGTTTGTAGTAGAAAAGGGAAGTCTCTTGTATTCACACGGATATCTTGATCATTTTGCTTAAATTAGATCGTTTAGGAGCTGTGGAGATTGCTCAAAAATCTCTTCCAAGAATTGAAGTAGATTCTTGGTTCATCATCTTGTTCTTGTTCATTTGTTCTTCATTCTACATTGCATTTGTGCATCTGTTATCTATTCAACTTGGTTCTTGTTCGTGTTGGAAGTTAGAGCAGGAATAGGGTATGTGACAAAGTACTGCAGCTAGATAAACTTTACTTAATTTGTGCCTTCTAATTTAATTTGACTATATATATATGAAGAATATTGTGCCGCTTGACCAAATTAATTGGTAAATATATGCAATTTCTTAGGGTAGAAATTAGATTTTTTTTTTTTTAATTTATGGTGTAAAATAAAAGAGACCGTAGTTAATTGAGTGTCAAAATTAATGTTATTACATAAAACACATCAATATGAACACAGATTTTTATGAACTGAGGGCTTCTGCATTTTGGTGGGTAAAGTTGGCTATTGAAAATACACCTAGTCATTTTGACTAAAACAGTTCAATTTATCTTTATTTTTATTTTTATTTTTTTAAATGGTAATGTTCTCATCCAACTTCACATGCATAGATATACAACACTGACATCTAGTTTCAGAATATGGCTTTCATTAGTATTTTATTGATTTAACTAATTTTGTAATATTGTATCTCTAATTTCTTTGGTTTTCAAATTACGTACGAAGATATGGAAAGAAAAGTAGTAAGTTCAAGCTTAGTCTCGAATACCTCACTACTATTCCTTATATATATATATATGTGTGTGTATGTGTGTGTGTGGGCATGTAATCAAATCAAAACTCAAAAACATATGCATCCATGGAGGGATAAGAGTCGTTATTGGAATTACCCGTTGATCTCTAAATGCAAACCGCATAGCTCGGCCGCTTGTTTTAGGGCTGTCTTCCAACTCTGAACTTTTGCATCATCCTTAAACCTATCTTCATGTTTAGTCAACGCTTCTCCAAAACTTTTTTTTTGATGTCGTACTATCGATGGCTCGACTTTGTAAAACACCGGTAGAACTTTCTGTTGCTTTAATTCTTGACAGTCTAGAATCTTCATCAGCTCTTCCAAGCAATATGTGGATGACGCATAGTTTTCAGAAAATATAATGATGGAAATCCTTGACTCTTCAATGGCCTTCAAAATTGCAGGTGAAATTTTTTCACCTCTTCTAAGATCGTCATCGATGAAAGTGTGGATTCCCTTTTGACGCAAAGCATCATAAAGATGAGCAGTAAAATTATTGCGAGTATCCTCACCACGAAAGCTTAAAAATACATCGTAAGTCCATTGAGAAGTTAAAGAAGAGGAATAGGAGGAAGAAGAGGAAAGTATTCCGGAGAAATCGATGCAAGAAGTCATTTTGCATGCAAAGTAGAATTAATTGGAGATGGATGGTTATGGAGCTCCTTATATAAGTTTGAAGAAGTGACCGCGTTGCATGAGGAGCAACTTCTTGGCAAGTTCCGCGACGTTGCGTCATATGGAAAGTAGAGAGAAGAAAAGGAGCAGTGATACAATGACATTCCCTCTGTCATTTATTTACAACTTATTAATAAAATGATATTTTTATATAGTTTAAATATATCAAATCAAAATTAAAATTAAATTATATATTTTAAAAAATATTATTTTATTCTAAAATTGTAGAAAAATAATAAAGTAGTTGTTGTTTTATCATTTTTCAAATAAAAGATAAGAAGAAAAGGTTGTCATCTAATTGGCATAATTATTATTGGAGTTGAAAGAAACTTCTCCTTCTGCCAGCTTTTCAGAACAGTAAAAAGAAAGCGATCCCACACATGAATGTATCGTCAAGGAGTTTTGCTATATGCAAGTAAGTTTACGTACCAAGTTGCGTATTAATAATGTTACCTTCATATTTTAAATTCAAACTAGTATTATTTTCAATAAAATTTACTTTTTGACCAATCATATTAAATAAGTGCATGTATTAATGCGCACAATCGCTTGTAACTAGATTTTTCTATCATCAAGGCATCAACTACCATTCCAGTTAGTGGGAAAAATTCTTATTTGTTATAATTTCAATGTGAATATATATCTTCTTTTTTATTGTTATATTTCTCTTGTAGTGTAAAGTTTGAATTTGATCAGTATTTTATTTAAAAGCTTTTAAGAAAAATTTACAAATTTTATTTTTATAATTTGGCATCATCTAAACAGAAATTATAGAAAGACAGAATTTGGCGTCGACGTACATCTCTTCTTTACAAAAAGGCGTTGGCGTTGATGGTATCATTACTTTTAACTAATAACTATTTCTCAATTCATCTCATTTGAACATTATAATTTTTTAAAATATTTACACAAAATGAAATAAACAATTCAATTTTTCTAAATCTTAAAATAAAAACAATATTAAAAAAATATATTATAATAATATTTTATTCAATTTTTAACTTTAATTTCAATTCATTTCATCTCATCAGCGAAAACAAACGAGATGTATGAAAAAATATTTCATCCCAAAATTCTCATCTCATCTCCTTCCTAAACATCACTCAAGCACAAATATTTTCAAATTAATTATTACAATTTTTTCAAACTAATCATTACAACTTTTTCAAATTTTCAATCAAAAATTAAAAATTAATTCAACTTTTTCAAATCTCTAAACAAAAATAATATTAAAAAAATATATTCTAATAATATTTTAATTTTATAATATTTTTATTCAATATTTCCTCTTTTCTTTTTCAAAATCCTATAAAACATTAAATTATCTCACTATTATTTACAAATTATTTTAGTACTATTCATAAAATTCTCAACAGATATCACTCCCAAGCTTGTCCGTGAGAAACCAAGGTGTATGACATGTTATAGCAAAATTTGAAATTAAAATTAAAATTTTTCCTAAATCAAAATTAAATTACTTTCTTATTTTATTTCACTTTCACGTCAAAATACCATGTACAACCAATTAGAAAGTGATGTCGAGTACAGTCTTCGTTACTTGAAAAAAAAAAAGTAAAATACTTTTAATTCATGCAGAGATCTTTAGGTTTAAGGTGAATGCACACTTTAAAACTATCTTTAGTGTTATATTTTATGAACGAAACAGTTAAAAAAATTAAACGGCATAAATTAAGTAAGAATATCATGATATCTTATTGAAAAATTTCGACATAGTCTCTTAGTTTTTTTTTTTTTTTTAGCTATGTGATTTCAAGAAAAGAAAAGAAAAGAAGAAAAGCAATCCCTAATCTCGTTTTCGTTTTAAAAGGTTTTACACTTGTTTGATAAAACGAAAAATAAAAGCTTGAAAAATTGGAATCGAGTAAGGACCCATACAATTCATTGAATCGGACCAATTCAACAAATTAAATCAAGCGATTCATGACAATTTTAAACCAGTTATTTCAATGTTGATAAAAAAATATTTTATAAATTTATTTTTAGAAAATTTTATAACTGTAACATTTTTTTTTTTTTTTTAAAATAACGTGTGATAGGTTAAAAAAACCAGCTTATGCTTTGGCACAAACTTCTTTGGCGACTTCCCTATTCTCCTGGGTGGTGAGTAATACTATATACAGTCGTGAAGTGTGCAACCGTTATGTAGTTACTCTGAAAAGGAGTGGGGTCCGTTATTAAAAAATTAATTTTTTTAAGTGGGTCTCATCTTTATTCACTTTTTATCAAACCGACTGCACGGCGCTTGCACACTCACAACTGCATTTATCATTTCTCTAAAATTAAAGGAAAATGATGCATCCACCGAGGATGCAACACAAGAAAAGTCATTGATAAAATTTATTTGAAAAAATAATAATTTCGCGAGCATATATTTGGCATCGAGTCCCGTATACAGCACAAAATGCTCCTTCTTGGCAACTTCCAAGAGAATCAAGCAGTAGGTAAGACAAGTCTTTCCAGTTGAATACTTGGTAGTGGTAGTGGTGGCAATATGTGACACGACCTGTTAACTCAACACGAAACGCGACATGATAAAAGTGGATTAGGGTTTAGCCTTAATAGGTTCAGGTCAAAACGGGTTGACTTGTTAAGACACGATTGCTCAACGGATTGATAACGGGTCAACCCGTTTTGACCGATTATAACCCGTTATGATCCGTTAAGAAAGTTAAAGTTACAATTATACCCTCATACCTAAAAAATAAATTGTTGGAATTTTAATTTCAATATTTTTATAGCTTGGATTGTAATTTTAGACTTGTAGTTAGCTTTATATTTTTTTATAGATATTGTAATTTTAACATTTATATAAAATTATGCTAAATTTAACTAGGTCACACGGCTTAGTTTCGGATCTGTTAAACCTATTTACATAAACGGATCAAAACGGGTTGACACGACACGATCCGTTATGTTAATGGGTCGTGTTAGGGTTTGAGATTTTGATATGATAAGCTTAACAGGTCGGGCTAGGGTTGACTTATATAGTATAATATACATGTCTTGACACGACACGAATACGACCCGTTAACACGATTTGACACCCCTAGGTGGTGGGCCTCTTCTCGGGATCAGTCATTTATTTTCTAAGAAAGTGGAATTTGAAATTTCAACAAATCATTATTTTTTTTGAATAAAATTTAATTTAACTTAATTTAAGGAAAATACTAATCTTCCGGCGGAGATTTCAATTGAAATTTTTTTATTTTTTTATTTTATTTCATGATTAAGGAAATATTTTTTAATAATATTGTAAATTTTTTTATTTTTTAAAAATATTTAAAAGTACTAAAATAATAATAATTTTATTAATAATCGTTTTCTTAATAATTAAATAAGAAAATTTTAAAAATAAAATAAAATAAAATACATGAACAATAAAATTGAGGGATAAACTCATTGATTCATTGATTCATTTAACATTTTTACTTTGGCAAAATGTTACGCAACAAACAAACTTAGGTATTTATCCTTGCTCAAAATTTGGAAAGTAGAGTTTCTTTTTACTTGCGTTCAAACAAAGCTGGAACGTCTTCTTTGTCTTAAAAATGTCTGTAGATTATGATGTCATATGTTTTTATTTAAATAAAAATAATTATAATTTTTAACACCTTTGTATTTACGATGTTTTTAGAAGATGATGATCATATTTATTATCTACTTCATTTGGGAGTATAGGAGGGAAAGGAATAGAATAACTTTCATACGTTTTAATAATCTTTTACACGATACTATAAATTTGAGAAATTATAGGGACAACCACCTTGCGTCCCCACCGCGGAACAGCCTGCCACGTCAGCAGTTAATGTTAAAAAAAAAAAAAAAATGAAAATGAAACATCCTGTATGGGGGAGGAAAATCAAAACAAAAACACAAATTGCTTGAGGAAGCGTGCAAGAGAGCGCGAAACCAAAGAGGAAGATCTGGCCGGCTCTCGTTCCAGCCTCTCAAGGAGAGCCCTCTCTTTGGATGTTGAGTTTCGAAAATGGGAAAATCGAATGGAAAATCCAGACAATCAACATACGGTCTACTTTCGTCTGCCTCACGTTTTATCTACTATGTAAATTTCTGAAACATATATCTATCCGATCTCTTGTATAAAAGAGCCAAGAATCCTGAAGTATTTCAATTATTTTTGTTGAAAGTTTTACCCTAAGACATTATACTTATAATTTACACCAAGTTTTGATTTGCCAATCATTAACTCTGACATTTTGTGATTGTTTACTCAATACTTCATTTAGCATTTTCCTTGCGTATGTGTTGGTCATTGAAGGAACGCGGCTACGTACATTTAATGATGTAAATTATAATTTCCTTAGGATTATCCTTATTTTTTTAAGGAAAAATTTTCTTACAAACGAGTTCATTCACTAAATCGCGCATCGATATTAATATATAAGACATTTATTTAATAAAACAGTATAAATTGAAGACAGAAATAATTTTTATGAGATAAAAGATCTTTTTTTATCTCAAAATTTTTCTTTTTCTATTTTTATTTTCAATAAAAATTATCATGTGAGCGGTTGTACGTGATTTAGTACGCCAAACCGTTTCTATCTAACAAAGTTTTTTTTATTTATTTGATTAGGCCGTAGCTAAACTAGATAGTTAGAATCTAGATATTTTCTTTTCGTGTGTAAAGTGGGAAATTAAGTCCTTTGTTAAGAAAATATATCACATCCTAAATCATGACCTAATAATTTGACTGTACTTCAATTTGTCTCTTTTTTTGGTTTTCCTGATAGTGATCTCATTGGGCCCAATACAAAGAATTCGGTGAAAGAAAATGATGCAACTTCCTCAATTACTTTCAAGCGAATTGAAGTCCATGCAGAATAATAAGGCGTGCAGCTAGTTTCGTCTTTGGTGTGGGCCTCTTCTCGATCGACGCCAATTATTCTTTTTTATTTTTAATAAAAAAAATACTATTTGATGTTGTAATCGACAAGAGAAATATTATTATTTATACTGATTTTTGTCTTTTCTAATCATATATATATTGGTTATTAAATTAATAATCACTTAAAAGAGTTGGACAATTTCTTCGAGCTGTCGCTACACTGGATTATTTTGTGCCACAGTAAATCTCCAATGATAGAATCTCCATGCAAGATCAACTAGGTCGTCCCAATCATTGTTGATGCATTTTTAGGAAGCCCATCCCCTCTGTTGCCGGCTTTTCCTTCTACATTGTGGTATTTAGTTATCGAAATGAAATAATATTAGATGATATGTGAGCTTTCATTGTCTAAACCAGGGTGCTAGACTTTAATTACATGAGCTTAAAGTATTTCTTATATAAAGATATGCGAAAAGCCTATGCGTGACAGTTTGGTTAGAGTATTAATATTAGTTTATTTATATGTAAATGTAAATACATATTTGTATAATTAAACTATTAAATTGACTACATTAGATTATGTATATATAAATATTTTTATATTTATAAACAGTGTGAATAAATCTTTATAGATGTACTATTCACTCAATAAATTTTATTTTTTTAATTTTTTTCTCTCTCCTCCCTCTCTCTTATGTGTATTTTATTATTTTTTTCTCTCTCTTCCCACTCTATTTTCACATTTTTGTAGTGGGGTTAATTATAAAATATATAAAAATATTTTTTTAAAATAATAATAATAATAAATACATGATAGAAAATTAAAATTTTTCTTAAATGATGACGATAGTCTCTAAAATATATAATTTTGCATTTATATATAGATAAACTAATGCTTGTAATTACCAAAACAACCCTATGCGTTAGTCAAAGAAGGCGGCCACAATCTTCTTCAGCAACTTCCTTTTCATTGAAAAAAGAAAAAAGAAAACTTCCACATCACCCATAGTGGTGGGCTCACTTCTCGAGGTCGTAAGTCAATCTATTATGCATCATCATATTATTATTATTTATCTATTTAATGGCGTAAAAGACGTTTATCTATTTAATCTAAAAAAATATTATTTTTAATTTTGATAATTTCTAATCGTATATGTTCTTAATTAAATCAATAATCACTTAAAATTAACTACATTAACATATATAACACGACATAACATAATTTAAATTAAAAATTCAAATTATTCCTAGATGAAAATTAAATTATTTTCTTATTATTTTTTGTTACTACTGCAAAAAACCATGTAAAACAAACTTTTTAGTTCACATATAGATCTCATTATGGTAAAGTTTACAAACTAACAAGATTTTTTTTTTATTAATTCATTTTATTTTAATTTTACTTTAAATAAATTATAACGTATTATATCAAATCAATCAATTTACATATCAAAGATGAGAAACTTCCCTGCATAGAAAACTAATCCAAGTCAATGGTCAGCATTAATGAAAGAATACGAATTTGTAGAAGAAAGATGTGAGAAAATACTCTGGCAACTTCCTAATATATGTGTATCTAATTATATACATATATAAGAAATTAATTATATTAGGGTAAATTACACATGATCGATCCTCCCTCTACAATTTATGTGTGTATATATATATCTACAAGTTTACAGTTACTTTTATCTTTTCATAACTGCAAAAGAAGCATTCAATGTGATTACGAGATTGAATAAGAAAATAGATGGTCGTTAATTGCATGTTTATTCTATTTTGCGTACTCTTTTTTATTTTACTTCATTTCTCTCTTCTCACTTTCCTTTTCTTTTTAAGAAAAAGAAAAATGGTTAATGCAGTCTTCATGTCTACAAAATTTCGATTTGAACAACACACATATATATATAAATAAAATGCCCAAAAGCTTTATTATAAAAAACCTTCACTTTTGATGGAGGAATACCTTGATTATATTTATTTAATAAACAAAAATGAAACACGACCAAAATAGTTGAAACTACCATCCCCAAGCTACTTACGTTAACAAATACACAAATAAGACAAGGTCAATTTATATGTACGGACCAAACCTTTAAAATAAGTAAAAATCTGAGATAAAGATCTCCAAACGCACGTAACTCCATTTGCTCCTAATTTTGTCAAGTAATCTACCGAAACATTAACCTCTCTCTCTAAATATATACATGCTTCACAAAAACATCACCATTATGAATAATGTCCACTAACCTTGTCATTATCCTTCCTTTTTACTCATGGTGTTGGGCCTATTTGATTTTCTCTAGCTCAATCATTCGTTATTACTTTTTAACTATTGAATGCTGTAAATTAGGGCATTTTGAAATCTAAGAGAAATATTGTTCTTTACCTTTTTGTTTTTAATCTTTTCTAATCATATATTTTTTTAATTAAATGACTAATCACTCATGAAATGGACTTACATCAACGTGTATGGCATGTAATGGCAAAAATTAAAATTAAAATCAAAATTATTCCTATTTCAAAATTTAAAGTTTGAGGGATAGTATATATCAATTTTAATAACTTATTGGTAAAAGGAATGAGACCGGAGCAGCTTCTTGGCAACTTCCTTTCTTCTTTTTATTTATTTGTTTATTCATTTTATTTATTCTATTTTATTTTATTTTATTTTTTTTATGCATGCGAGAGGAAAATTTAGACCTCGTATCATTTGATAATTCTTCTCAATTCATCTCATTTGAACATTATAATTTTTTAAAAATTTTACACAAAATAAAATAAACAATTTAACTTTTAAATTTTAAAACAAAAATAATATTAAAAAAATATATTTTAACAATATTTTATTCAATTTTTAACTTTAATTTTAATTCATTTCATCTCATTAGCGAAAACAAACGAGATGTATGAAAAAATATTTCATCCCAAAATTCTCATATCATCTCATTCCTAAACATCACTCAAGCACAAATATTTTCAAACTAATTATTACAATTTTTTCAAACTAATCATTACAACTTTTCCAAAATTTTAAACAAAAAATAAAAAATAATTCAACTTTTTCAAATTTTATAAATTATTTTAATACTATTCATAAATTATTTTAATACTATTCATAAAAGTTTTAGCACATCTCACTCCCCAACTTGTCCGTGAGAAACCAAGGTGTATGACATGTAATGGCAAAATTTGAAATTAAAATTAAATTTTTTCTTAAATCAAAATTAAATTATTTTCTTATTTTATTTCACTGTCACCTCAAAATACCATGTACATAAATTACCACGAATTAGAAAGTGATATCGAATGCAATCTTCGTTACTTGAAAAAAAAAAAAAAGTAAAATATTTTTAATTCAAGTAGAGATCTTTAATTTCAAAGTAAATGCGAAACTTGTACACTTTAAAATTATATTTAATATTATTTTTTATGAACTTAAAAATTAAAAAAAAAATTAAACGGCATAAATTAAGTAAGAATATCGTGATATCTTATTGAAAATTTTTGAAATAGTATCTTTTTTTTTTTGTTTTTTTTGAGCTCTTTGATTTAAAGATAAAGAAAAAAAAAAAAAGAATCGATCCTTGCTCTCTTTTCAAAGTAAAAAAGAAATGCTTGAAAATTTGGAATCGGTAAGGATCAATTCATTGAATCGGACCGATTCTACAAATTGAATCAAACACAATTTTAAACCAGTTATTTCAATGTTTATAAAAAAAAAATATTAAAAATTATATATAATGCTATTCAACAATTTTATATCATATACAAAAGAGTATAAAATATAAATTCATTAACTAGTTTCAATAAAAATATGATATAAATCTAAATAGTTTCAATAAATATATAATTTATGTATTTAAATTCAATTGTCCACTTTTGTTTACTTCATAAACGAAGAAGATGCAGACCATTGATAGGTTTGGAGGTGAGATGAGAATTTTATGTTTTGTTTTAAAGTTTAAAATATTATTTTTTAGTTTTGTGATTTGAAAAAATTGAATTAGAATTTGAAAAAGTTGAATTGTTTATTATATTTTGTAGAAGGATTTGAAAAAGTGTAATGATGAGATGAGATGAAGATAAGAAATCTCATCTTGTCTTTACTCCCAAACCTATCCTAAGTTAGCACATGGCAAATGTAGTATTTTATATACAATAAAAATTTTAATATAAAATACTTATTCATCTCTTAATTTTTTTGTTAACTGAAGAAAATAAAAAGTTACATCTTTTATCTTTCAATTTGTTACGAGTTTTATTGTATACAAGGATAAAAAAGTTAATATATTTAGTTTTATCATATTTTATATAAGAAATTAAAACAGAAAAGACTCAGTTGTTAGACAATATAAAATAATTACAGTTTTGAATCGGTTCAAATCAATCTAAAATCAATTTGAATTAATTTGAATTGGCATGAATCGGTTGATTGAAACGATTCAATTAACTATTCAAAAAGTTTATTAAATTTGGTTGATTTTTACCGATTCTATTTTAAATCGAAGAAAATTCAAAAAAAGACATTTGAATTTTTTCTTTTTTTTTCCTCTCCGTCCCTCTACTCTCTTTTTTTTTTTTAATTATAATTTGAGAAAACTAAAAACCAAAAACAAAACTTTCCTTTTTTTTGGCGTAAAGAACGCGTGACATCTGTACAAGAAAACGTATGCTTCGGTCAAAGAACGCGGCCAAACTTCTTCAGTACCCATGGTGGTGGGCCAAACATTTTTTTATAAACTAAACATTTCTATTTAAACTATATATAAACTAAAATATTGTGCAACGAAGCTTAACGAAGTTGAATCAACAAACAAAATACTTGTCAAATAGGTAGATCAAATGTTTGTGAATAAATAAACATAGAAATGATTTAGCACAAATAAATTTCATAAAGAATACATCCCATGAACGGATGGGAGAAGATGAAGAGAGTGAAGAAGCTCCTGATTGAAAGGCCATGGAATTAGAAGTCCTGCTGATCTCCAGTACGTATGTGCGATTACCATTTACAAAGAGGTCGAATTATAGAGCAATGCTAGTTATGGCAAACAATTAACTATAGAGATAAAGAAAGGCGAAATTTCTTGTCGGCAACTACTTCTTGTCAACCTTCAAAGTTGGTTCCACTGTCACAGCAATCGACTTTATTCTGTTTTAACACATTATTTTTTTTAAAAAAAAAATCATTATAATAGTGTACACTTTGTACTTATTATATAATTTTTTTTTTATTTTTTTATTCATAATTTTAACTTTAAAAAATAGACAAATTTAGATAAAACTATATATTATACGCAAAAGTGACTTCTGCAAAGAATCAATTCTCCCAAAACTTTTTCTTACAAAAAAGCGTCAAGCCATCATGCATACTCTTGACTTCAGCAACGTCTTTTTTACTCACGGTGCTGGGTCTCTTTCTAGTTTTCGAGCTCAATCATTCGTTATTGTTTTTAACTATTTAATGGTGTAAATTACGACATTTTAAAATAAAAATTTTATTTTAAAATATATACCATCATTTACATAAATTAAAATAAAATGAATTTTAATTTTAATTTTTTAATTGAACACATACAAAATTAACATGTTTAGTTTAGGTAGAGATATCGTAATAGTAAAGTTTAAAAATTAATTAATATGGTTTTTTCTTGTTTCTTTTATTTTATTTTCATTTCAAAAAATTTTAAAGTATATCAAATCAAGTCATTTTAGTTTATAAATTATGTGATTTCTTTTATAAATTTAACAGTTCAAAAAATATATCATGATATCTTATTAGAAAATGTCAAAATAGATCATCAGAATGATTGTTTAGACACAAAACCATAGTGTTGAAATTAAATGATTATATCAATAACGTCCAAATATTATGGATCCGTTTTCTCAAGAAGAAAAAGCCTCTTCTGCCGGGGAAACTTCGCTTGATAAAATATAAATATTTCGCGCCCATATATTTGGCATCGGCCATCGAGTCTCGTATACAGCACAGAATGAAGCTCTTTCTTCGCAACTTCCAAGAGAATCAAGCGGTAAGACCAGTCTTGCCAGTGGTGGGCCTCTTGGATCAGTCATTCATTTTCTAAGAAAGAGGGTATCAATTTAAATTTATAAATTTATTTTATAATAAAAATAATTTTTTAATTTAATAAATTAAATTATATCATAGTAATTTATAAATTTATTTTTATATATCTTTCTTGACTAAAATATTCATGTTTTTTTTTTTTTAGATGTTAGAATGTTTGAACTCAAAGTCAAGTGAAAGTGGGCGAAAGAAACGTAAATTATTTTAATGGAATTCACTCTTTATATTTTATCATAAAAAAAAAATCACTTTATTAAAATGGAATTCATTTTTGTATAAAAAAATTTGCAAGAATATTGTATATTTGAAATTAAAACAAATCATTATTTTTTTAATAAAATTTAATTTAACTTGATTTAATTTAAAGAAAAATATTATTCTTCGGGAGATTTCAGTTGAAATTTTTATATTTTTTATTTTATCTCTGAGGAAATATTTTTTAATAATATTGTAAATATTTTTTATTTTTTAAAAATATTTAAAAGTATTAAAATATATATATATAAATGTTTTTAAAAAAATATACTGAGCCAGCTCCGCGTGGGTGTAGAGCCACCCTAATTTAAGTAGCTTCTTCAATGACTGCAACACAAATTTCAAACAACCATCGGAGTTGGCGGGACAACCCAGCTAAATGAGTTGATTTTGTCAGACTAGTATGCAGAGTGGGACCCATGCATTATTTTGCCTTTGGGATACGCGTATTGCAATTAAATTAAAATATGGAGGGGAGACTTTTTAGAGCACTCTCAATAGATTTTTCATCCTATCCTTTAAAATATATCATTAAAATTTATTTTTTCTATTTTATATACTGATTTTTACAATATGTCATCCATCAACTTATTTATTTTTTCTCTATATCATTTAAATATTCTTTCTTTAATATTATTTTATTCATTTCAAATAAATCTCATAACACCAAACAACTATCATGATGAAAGAGAAAATACTTAAAAATATTTTAAAGGATGAATAGTATTCTATAAATGTAGAGGATCACTATTACAAAATGTAAAATAAAAGAGAGAATACAAAATCTATTGAAAGTTACTTTTAATCAATTTCTTTTATATTATATAAAAAAATATATTTTACAAGAGTTATTGAGAGTGCTCTTAAACAGATCGGACGGTTAGGACCCCACCCTAGTAGTACACCAGGCTGACATAAGTACTATCGAGTATTGACCACGTTGTTTACACGTTACTCATTAATTGTGGCTGACAACACGGAAACAAACCGTGTTGTCGTCAACCCTATTCGAATCTTGAGATCAAAATCGTCCCAATCGAACCTACTGGAAAAGTTGACTAATGATACACCTACCATCTATTCTACAATATTTTTAAATAAAATGTTATTATTTTTATATAATATTTTATTAAAATATTCATCACATTAACACATTATTGTAGAATATATTATAGAATATATTATGAATAAATTATTTTCCGAAAAAGTTTTGAGAACCGCTGGGCAGCCAGAGCACTGTCATTGGTTTTTTTTTTATGATTTTAACTTTCCAATTTAAGAAAAATTTTCATATTAAATTATATATTTTTAAACTAAATAATAATAAAAAAATTATTTTTTATTTTGTCCTTCAAACTATTATTTTTTATATATTTTATAATTAACACCATGTACTCAAAAATACTAATTTCATATATTTAAATTGACCAATTTTATCAATTAATATTAATATGCACTAAAAAACAGTTCGTATACTCAACTTAATACAAATTTTATATATTAAAATCATCTTAATATAAATTCTACAAAATTGATTTTAATGGATATGAGAGAAAAAAAAATATTAAAAATAATATTTAGAGAGTGAATAGTACTTTTATATAAAAATTTAGAAATGCATAAGTTAATATAGATAAATTTAAATACATATTATACAAATATAAAGATAAAGATAAAAATGAATAAGTCATTGCTAGTGCTCTTTGAACCTCCTTCACCCTCGAGCGCTACTTAACTTCATCAAGACCACTTCACGCACAGATAGCGCTAACTAGGCACCCTCTATTGTGGAATTTATAAACTCAGGATCGGACCGAATTTTTTCGGTCCATAATTTATGGGATCAAGACCGACTGGTTTGAAGTTTCGTCTAGTCCAAATGGTTCAGTCCAATTGATTTTTTCAGTTTAGACCAAACTCCTTACACCCCTACGTATATGTCCTATTAGAAAGTAAGAATATCACGATATCTTATTGGAAAATCTCGAAACAGTCTCTTATATTTTATTTTCTGAGTAAAAGTTTTTGAAAATGCTAGTCTTACCATTCATTTTTACCGCTCTATTCTACCGCTATGATTTTTTAATTTTTTTTTTAATTTTTATTTTTACTTAGTGATTAAGAAAGTATTTTTTAATAATATTGTAATTTTTTTTATTTTTTAAAAAAATTATTTAAAAATGTTAAAAAATACATGTAAAATAAAATAAAATAAAATAAAAATACCACTTAGCCTAACGGTAGCTCCCAGCGGTGGCCGGGAGCAGTGGACGTAGTACGTCTCAAAGTTTTTATGCTTCTTTGGCAAGAATCTTGCTAGCAGGCTGCCAAGTGCTTACTGCTAGGACACGGCTAGTTCAAAAATCTTTTGATATTTTTTTGGAATAGTTTTTAAACATTTTTTAACATCTTTAATTATTAAAAGAAATAAAAAAGTAAATAATTTTATTAATAATTGCTTCCTTAATAATTAGTTCAAATTGTCCCCCTTTTTTTTTATCCTAAAGATGAGAAACTTTCCTGCATAGAAAACTAATCCAAGGCAATGGTCAACATTACAGAAAGAGTACGAATTTTTGGAAGAAAGATGTGAGAAAATACTTTAGCAACTTCCTAATATATGTGTATCTAATTCTATATATATATAAGAAGTTAATTATATTAAAATAAATTCTAGCTCTTAAATTTATGTGTGTATATATATATATATATCTACAAGTTCACAACTACTTCTGACTTTTCAGAATTGCAAAAGAAGCAATCAATGTGATTACGAGGTTGAATAAGAAAATGAATGGTTGTTAATTGCATGTTTATTCTATTTCGCATACTTAATTTCGATTTAAACAACAAATATATATATAAATAAAATGTCCAAAAGTTTTACTGCAAAAAACCTTAACTTTTGGTGGAGGAATACCTTAGTTATATTTCTTCAATAAACAAAATAACATTATTATCAAACACGACCAAAATAGTTGAAACTACCATCCCCAAGCTACTTACATTAACAAATACGCAAATAAGGCAATGCTAATTTATCTGTACGGACCAAACCTCTAAAATAAGTAGGAACCTGAGATAAAGATCTCCAAACACGCGTAACTCCATTTGCCCCCAATTTTGTCAAGTAATCCACCGGAGTATTAACTTTCTATATATATGCTTCACAAGAACATCACCACTATGAATAATGTCCATTAACTTATACCAATAATCTTCTAGGTACCACACATCACACCTCTGCCAATGAACCCACTTAACACAAACTTGAGAATCTGATTCCACGTCTACACTCTGTATACCCAGCTCTCGACAATAATGCAGATCTATATATAAAACGATGTATATATTATAGCAAGTAAGAATCCTAAATCTTCTTCATCAAATCTTATAAGGGAAATTTAAAACAATCCTATGGTTTTTGTTATTGAATCTTAAAAATGGTTATTGGATCTTATTTCCATATTTATTTTTTAAATGGTTACTGCATCTTATAATTTATATCCTTTTTCTTTTGGTGAGTTAAGAGGCTTCCTCTAAATCCTTTATTTCAAAGCTTTGATAAATATTTATTCCTAGCTTGGGTACTGATACCTCACTACTATATTTATTATTTTATTATTATTTTGTATCTACTTTTTATTATTATTTATTCCTATTCAATATTCTATTATTACTTTTCATTACTTTTTCACTATTATTCACAGAATATCTCAAAATACTTCACTACCCAAATGCAACGTAACAGTCTCACGTAGTAAATCTAAATTATTGTTTGAAAGCAAAATATCATCTACAAATGGGATTAAAAAATAATTCCACTCCCACTAACTTGAAGGTACTTTATGTGCTCATCTGCAAAGTTTTTTATATTATTGGGAGTTTTTTTTTTAGCCCAAATATGAATTTCCTAATTGCAAGCCAAATAAATATTATATATGATGACCAAAAACCTTAAGCTTGTAACATTTATACCTTTCTCCAAGCTTCTCATTCTCAAACGCATTCTCACATCCACTTGATCTAACTGTGTATTAAAACGAGCTACTAATATCATAACTATCCTCAATCATGAATACCCATCAATAATAATATGATTCAAGAAAAATCATTCAAGAACTTAATTTGCATATATTTATAGTTTATGAGCAGTTTCATTAATTACCCAGTCTACATAGATTATATATATATATGATTCACTTGAAAGCTTTCAAAATATTATTGTAACTTTTTGACCTCATTTACCACATCTCCAATACTACATAAATTAGTATTGAAGCTGAATTTTAATGTAGTTTTCTCCCCAATCCCGATCGGGATTACTATCTGCAATCATCTCACTTGATCACTCACTTCATGTTCCAGTTAATTGCTTAGAGCCATAAGCATCCCTCGCTTATCAATATTCGTCTAAATCTTGCCACTCGAGATTTATGGCCAGAGATGGATCCACAAACAAATTAAGCACCATTCACATTGAGTTTAACCACTATATATATATATATTAATCGATCTATTCAAAATTTGGAAGATTTCATTTATTTTGACTTGCATTGAAATAAATGTGGAACGTCTTCTTTGATTATTTCCTTGAATGTTATACATGTAGGGTTGGGATACTGATTGATCCAATTAATGTTAATTATGTTTTTTTTTTCTATGATTCCCTTTATTACATGCATTTTATTGCAATTCGATAAGCCAATTGATTTTAGCCTTTTTGAGTTGGGAGTATGAAATGAAGATTTTGCTGATACTGAGAAAGTCTAGCAATTACTGCTTCTATATTTGTTGGAAGTTGTAGAATTTCTTCAAGTTGCTTGCAGCCAACCAAAATAAGGTTATACAATCCAACAAATCCTTCTATGCATGGAGGAATTAAGGACAACATTAATTTCTAATTTTAAAGTTTTCACTATCATATAATATAAAAATTGATGCAATATATCATTTCAATGAACATGAACTAATGATTATAGTTTAATAATGTCGGCAATGGTCTAGTAGTCTATGTTATTTGTTTGTTTCTCATGAAAGATACCATGAGATCAGGATCGGGTCCCCATAACCTAACTACTGTATAAAAAATTTTAGCTATCAATTTGAAAGAAACACTTGAACAACTCCACTGTAACATTTCTAGCTGCAATAATGCTATGAGGTGGTATTCCCATGTGCTTACATGGGGCCAAATCAATACGTTCAAAGAAGAAATATTTGTAAACTAAACTCATCGATCTCATCTTTACCTTTGTCATATATTCCATAATCAATCACACTAAATAATTATATAATATAATTCATAGAATACGAATTATCTTTGAGATGCCTTGGCGGTGAAGTGATAGACATGCGTGACTCAAAATTGCATGGACAAGGTTCGAGTCCTCTTCAAAGCATACTATTGATAATACTAGAACATGCTTGTTACCTATATATTTTGATTAAGACCGAAAGTCTATTAGAATGGAAAACATGGATTATTGGCCGAATCCCACAAAATCATTTTACGGGTACTTTCGTTGACGATAGTAAATCATCGTGATCCCAAAATCTAACTTTCCCCCGCATCTATAGCTCTGATCTCTTAGGCCGTTGCCACAATAATCCACCGCCACTCGAATCATGAGCTAGTGAGTTTGCTTGCCAAAACATGGGATCTTTAATGAATCTTTAAATATATATATATATATATTCTATAAGGCGACCTGATTTTTGCTGATATTGAATTGAAACTTTTTTCTTTACTAAGGAGACCTGATTTTTATAAGAGGCTTCCTTCATAATTCAAATGTGGCAATGAGAGTGATTATGCACTTGACGAAGTTTCAGATCCATTTGTAGACACAACAGACTGTAGGCCTGCAACCACCCAAGGTTGACTTGGGACCGGTCCGGTGATCAGGTGGAACCAAAATAACCCGATCGGGTCGGGTTAAAATTGTCTTTTTACTTCTTTTTTTTTTTTTTTTTTTTTTAAAGTGCTGCTTAGTGCTTTTACCGAACTGTTTTATCGAATACCACCACTCCTTTCTTTTTCTTTTTTTAATGTTCATGAATACTACCCAGGAAACTACTGATTTTAACATTGATATTTGAACTGTTTTGATAGTTTATCACCCACCTCATACAATCAACTTAAAAATAGTAAAAACTAAAAAAGAATTCTATAACAGTAAATCTTTGCAAATTGCAAAGTAGAAGCACACAAGAATCATGAAGAATGACAGCAATAATAGAGTTGATACAAGAATAAATATGGCTATAATCCAATATCCAACTCCATCGTGTATATATATATATATATATATATATATATAGGGAATGGCCCCAGGTGCGTTAGTTCTGGAGTGCACCTGACATATGAAAAAATCAATAGCTTATTTGTTTGGAAAGAGAAAATACAAGGCTAAAGAAAGACAACAAATAAAAATAAAAATACTAGACTTCAGCAAAGTATAAGCATTGGTCTGTATCCATATTGGATTATCTATTTACTCTCTATATAATAATAAAATATTATTAATTTAATAATTTTTTTAATTTTAATTTTTATCACATTTTATATTTCTACTAATTAAAATATTAATAATAATTATCTTCTAATCAAATTAATAATATTAAATATTAATATTAATAATAATTATATTCTAATTAAATTAATAATTAATATTATATATTGAGTGTTTTAAGTATTTTATTAGTTAAATTTACTTAAAGTTGAATTTTATAATGAGAATGCTCTAAAGCGTTTCTGTTCTAAAGAATAAAGTCATTTTAATTTTTTTATTTAAAAAAACTGAAATAAAAAGAAAGGGAAATAAGTACACTGTCAGAATAAAAATGACATGAAAAAGAGACGTTAATTCATGTGCGTCGCGGGGCTATTAAGGACCTTTTGGTAAAACATGATCCTTCATTAAATTCTATAAGGGAGCTACACGTCAAATGGTCAAGGGTCTTAAGGACCTTTTGGTAAAATAAAATCCTTCATTAAATTTTACAAGGGAGCGACAAGTCAAATGGTCAAGTATCTTAAAGGCTCTTTGGTAAAATAAGATTTAACGGACTTAACGTAAAAACAATAAAAGTTAACGGAAAAAAAATAAAAGTTATAATTTACAGTTAGATAGCCACTTATTATAAAAGAATAGAATAGATATATATAAATATATATAAATATATATATATATATAAATTTATATATCCACCACGCCTACTCCCCGTAGGACTCCTTTCAAAAATCCCCTCAAGCCTTCCCTACTAAGAGCTTACTGCTGCACAAACAAACAATTGTTATCAGTTTGACAATCTCTATCCCCATCAAAGGAATGCCTGCATGAAGTTGAAGAGCATTATATGCTGACAAATGAAACATATATAGCAATTTTTCTTGCAGTTTCTAATTCATCTAGATCAAGAATATCAACTGGGACTGAAGAACAGGAACTGGCAAAGAAAAAAAATATTTGTTTCCAAGTGTAATGAAAAATATTTGTCATTAATCCAATCCAATGAAATGACTGGACACAAATATTTGTCATGTTTTCCTTTGATAACCATGAGTGGAAAAGCCTTGAGTGAAGCTTTTTACACAAGATTTCAGTTGAAATACTTCACTCACATAAGAGATCAAATGATTATATTTATATATATATATATATTGTTAAATAAGAGATGGTAAATGTTGTGAAAAGTCCAATTATACTTCCAATATTTTATTAATTTGTGATAAACATTACCTTTTATACAAGAGGAAGAATCAAATTGAACAAAAAATTAACCATACGAAATATTCAAACAAGCACAAAACAGAACAGAACTTACTCAAGACTTGCTCTGCAGATAAACTTCTTGACCGATCCCTACAAACCATCTTCCTCACTCAAGTTATCAATTCTTATCCTAAATTTTCTCGAAACTTTGAACAAATGCCAAACAAAGACAATTCAGAAATACTTTTAGTTGCGTTGAACAAAAAACAGAGGGCATACAACACTGTCCTTTACCCGTCACCATCTTTGTAAGCTCACCAAGCCCTGAACATGTAAAGCACTATATCATATACTATTGTCGGGAGATTTTTTTAAAGCCCAAATCTGAATAATTTCTTAATTGCAACTTTCCAACTTCATTTGAAACATTATTGAAACATTCATCTCCATAGATTAGTATCGAAGCTGAAGTAATGTAATTATATCCCCAATTCCCATCTGGGTTGCCATTTGCAATCCTCTCGTCATGGCTAAAGCTTAGGTTTAAACTGCTGATCACCTAATCATTCACTTCATGTTCCAGTTTACTTAGAGCCATAAGCATCCCTCCCGCCTTAAGATTCCTCTGAATGGCGAATAACGTCCACGCGAGATCAATTGCCAGAGATCCACAAACAAATTAAGCACCATTCTGTAGATTGAGTGTAATCACCATTAATCTATTCAAAATTTAGAAGATTTCATTTATTTTGATTTGCATTGAAACAAATGTGGAACGTCTTCTTTGATCATTTGCTTGAATATTGTGTATATATATAGGCTTGAAATACTGATTCTAATTGTCAATTATGAACTAATATACATGCATATATGTCATGCTCTAATATATGTATGCTCTAAAATTAAAGTGATTACACAACACATTTAACCAATTCATGAACTAATATACATGCACATGTGAGCAAACATATTTTAGAGAGGAGATCAGTACCATATAGATGAACGGCAGAGCTGGCCTTCTGCACAAAGTCAAATGCCAAGAGCTTCTCTTCCTTCCTATAGTAGTAAGCCACCAGAGGAAGCGAATTCGGGTGTCTCAACGCCTCCCTAGCTTGCTCATATGCTTTTGAAACTCCTCTTTCCCCAAATTATTCATTTGTTTGAACCGCTTCACAACCATCACCTGTTCATTGTGCAAGGCAGCCTTGTAAGAAGACCCAAAGGATCCACTGCCCAATATCTCAGCTGAGGCTTTAAGCAATTCCTGCATATCAAACTTCTCCCTATCTTCCCTGACAAAGGTCAGCTTCACACCCTCAACCTTCTTGGTATTTCCACTGCGGTTTGTTGAGTCTTTCCCTGATTCGTTCGATTCCTTTATGCCTGATTTCTTTTGCAAGTTTGATGGCTGTACTGGAGCCTTTGTCAATAAAGATGGTTGCCTCTTGGGGTTGATGAAGACCACTATACCTATGCCGACTGTTGCCATCGTTGCAAGTATAACAATCACTAGGATACTTGGAATTGAGCCTTCGTCACAATTACCCATAGGCTTTCCACATAGCTCTAAATTTCCTGCTATTGATAGGACAAAACATCACTGCCTGAATGTTTTCACACATATTTACCTTTGTATATATATGCATATGTGGGCTTTAGGCATTGTTTCATGTGGGTTTTCTGTTCTTTGGAGGGTTAAGTTGGCTAATCAATGTCCAATATTAGAGTGGAAAGTGCTAGATGCCAATGAAGCCCTGAGATGATCATATATATATGTTCAGACATTATATTCAACTGAAAAGTTTTGAGTATATAGATATAGAGATCTAACAATTAATCTTATAGGAAACAGTACTCTCTATTATAATTACCATAACAATATAGAATCCAATAGATCACTTGTAGGCTTAATCAATATTTTAGTTCAAAACATAAGACTGCAGATTTGCTATTACTTTGTACCTTAGAGTTTGTTAGAAGCAGCCATTTTCTGATAACTCTGTGAAGAATAAATACAACAACTGAAGAAACACGTTTGTGTAAGTACATATACATGTACATGCACATGATACATTATATATATAGATATTATATATACACAGATGATCTCATAAAAAGTTGACTCACCAGAGAAGGAGCTTGAATCCATCCCACCAAGGCTATTTGGAATTGGACCCTCCAATTCATTGCCCGATACATTAAAATAATTCAAAGACTCCTGTTGAAAATCTGGTATCTGACCATCAAAATGGTTATCCTCAAGCCTTAACTCCAAAAGCTTTGGCAAAGTTATCAATGATGTAGGAATACTACCAGCAAATTGATTATGCGCCAAATGCACTCTCCTCAACCGCAACATACCCGAAAAAGCATCGTAAGGAATCTCCCCAGAAAAATTGTTGTTTGATAAATACACAGACCTTAATGCACTGAGTTTCTTTAAATCTGGCAATGGACCATCAAAGTTGTTCTTCATAAAGCTTATAGTTCTCAAATTCGACAGTAACGCGAGCAAGTCCACATCAATGAAACCATTTAGTCCCATATTCTCGAGTCGTCTTAACTTTTCCTTTCCCACAATGAACACCAACCCAATTTACATTATGCAAGGAACATGGTGTTGTTGAGCCATTCCAGCTTATTAATGCGTCATTGGGTTGAAGGGAGGCCTTGAACTTTAGGAGGGTTTCTGATTCTGATGCCTCAGAAGAAGAGACCACAAATATGACATGCAAAAACATGTAAAAAGTAGCATGCAACGACGGCGTATCCTTACGTGCCGCCATTTCGTAGGATAGCACTCGCCTTAGCCCGGGGCGGCATGCACGCCCTTAGAGCGGGTTGCTTCAATGAGAATGGGTGCTATAGAAGGGCGAGGAAGGCCTGGAAGAATGGTGGAAAGGTTGATGACATGAGAGAGAGAGAGAGAGACAGAGACAGAGAGAAACAAAGGGGGTGCTAAGAATAGGAGATTGCGAGGCTGTTGGGCGACAGAGGAAATGGGTTTAGAGGTTGACAAAGTCTTTATTTGCATGAGATGTACATGTATGTATTGGATTAGAACTATATATCCGGCCGACCTTCAAATTGGAAAGAAAGTCCTTGAGAATCACTTTAATTCTTGCCTTCCAGCCAAGTGAGAAGCGATCCCAGTTATGGTACAGAAAGTATGTAAGAGCTTTTGTAGCAAACAGATAAACTGTATCTAGCAAGACCAAGATGAATAACCATGACCATCAACTTTTACAGCACTCAAATATAGGTCTTGATTAAATTTTCTGTTTTTGAAAAAATGGGACTTCATGAATAAAATTTATCCACTAATTTGGAAGGCCTTTTAACTGGTATTATATAAAAAAAATTGGTATCTAGGCAACTCATCATGACTTTATTTCTTGAAACAAAAGGAAAAAAAAAAAAAAAACAGAAAGAAAAAGGAAGTCCGAATTCTTGTTAATTTAAACACTTAAATGTTAGGTCTGCCCCAAATTAGCTCGATGAAGCTGTAAATATCATAGATTTACTATTTGGGAAGCAGCTTATTATAGAATTGAGAAATGCTACATACGATAAGTCGCATCAGTTTGTAAGTTTACTTTTGTGAGATCACTTTGTAGCTAAACCATTTCTTTAAAGATTAATTTAGGATCAGATTTTTTTAAAAAAGAACATTAATTCATGTTAACTTTGGGCAAGACCCTTTAATTGTGGGGTATTTTACAAACACGACATTAGATTGCACTTGTTTGTACAAATCACCAATTAGTAATTGATTACTTGTAAGGAATTAACAAATTCGATCCTCTCTTTTTTTGTTTTCTGCCATTCAGGCAAGAGCAGATTACAATATTAGAAAGCTTAAATACAAATCACCAATTACTAACTAATTACCCATATCTTGTTATAATTATAACATATTTAGCAAGCATTAATAGCTAACCGATTCATCCATTGTACACATTTTCTAAAAGAACAAGAATAAAAAAAAATAATTTTATAAAAAAAATAATAAATATGTTGGATTTTCTAGAGGAAAAGTGATTAATAAAAACTCTTACCAGCTGCATTTCCTACCTAATAGATCTTCAGGGGCGAGCAAAACCCATTTAACCATCTAGGCTCTTACATGTCTGTGTTTATGGTATTGACTAAGTGTAGATCATTTGTGTGGTTATTGACAAGAAATTCAATCTTTTTGTAATGAAATAGTACTGTTTCATTACAAAAAGATTGAATTTCTGCACATCCTACATCAACAAGACAGGGAGGGGGTGCTGGGGAACAGTGGCATGTCTGCAGTTGGCATCCATTACATGTGGCAATGCATCCTCATCTTAAGAAGCGTAAAGAACTTATAATTGTCATTATAATTGAAAAAATGTTCTACAAAAGAAAAATAGCTCTTACTTTTTTATTTTATTTAGATTTTGCACCTACTGAAATAAAATACTAGCTCCGCCACTGCCTCTGCCACGTACAGTTAGCCATCAAGTAGGCGCTATTAGATACAATAGAATCCATGAGCTCCAGCAAGATAACCACAAAATGGCAGGCCAATATTGGTGATACTAATATGGAAATCTTTCATTCTGCATTTGTACATGACCTGATTAGTAACTAATAAGCAGGGGCAGATTTCCTGGAGTTTAAGGAATTGGAATGTTTTCATGACAGGGATTATTGTTTCCTCAAGAGTTCATTCTAATTTTGAGACGGGTAAAAAAATATGATAATAATCCCATCTAGAGTTTTAGGACCTTTGATTTGTATCATTTCTCAAACCAGAAACTTTCAGGAATTACCCTGTATTTTAACAAATGCAGCCCAAGAAGATCAACAATTACAGTATGATGAAAAATAAATTAAGTTCATCTCAATTCATGAGTTTGCCACACATGTCAAGGAAAAAAGCTCCACACCAAGAACCTTTCTTCCCTCCCCATGATCCCAAGAGACATGAACATCTAAATTTGGTGTAGCAGTTAAGAATGTCACAATCAAGTCCAAGCCAAAACATGGAACCAACTTATTGAGTTTCCAATTCCTATGTCATTAAATGGTGGCAAAGCAATTCCCTTGTGTGTGAGTAAGATGAAAACACACTTGCCAAACCTATACAATCTGTTTAATTCTCTTAAGTCTTGAGCAATTCAGTTTGGAGCTTGGAAAGTTTATAAAATGACATTATCCTAAGCTTTCAGCCTTTTAATGGTGACATTCTAATGCCTAGTATAACAATTCATCCAGCATCCTTTCCAATATGGGAAGTNCAATTGAATCTCAGAGGAAAGATTCGATTAAACTTGAGGAAAACTCACCAAGATCACTGTAGAGAGGCCTGAAGCTAGGGCTTATGTTTAGGAGGGAGAACAACAGTGGTTTCTTGAAATATTTGAGCTTTGGGGGGCTAAAAAAGGAAGGTCAAAGTAGCCCAAATCAAGCACTAAGGCAACCTATGAAGAATAAATAACTGCAAAACAAACTACGAAGTTCACAAACTCGTTGTATCTCTCATGTTATATATGTTGGTAAAGTTTATTACTTCTCCCTTACTATTGCAAAACATTACATACCGGATGAAGAAAAAGAAAAAAAGGCCGATGTGCTTGTTAATATAGAGCAACAAGCACATCGGCCTTGTTAATACATAAAGGATGTACAGTCAACAGGCAACACATTATGATTGTAACAAACTAAAAATCATGGTGAAATAACATGCTGAAAATGAGTACAGTACAGTACAAACATAATGAAAAGTTAGCAGCTAGAATGGAATGTGAATCAAAGCCCTGTAGGAGCAGCTAGAATGGAATGTGAATCAAAGCCCTGTAGGATCAATCATCTGTTGGTTTTGGTACATTTTCATTGAAGGCACTTTGTAGATCTTGGAGTTGAATGTCTTTGTTCTTGAGTCTAGAGGCAATATCTTTGAGCTGTCTCTGCACTACTGTTGCCACAATATCTTCGAGCTGTCTCCGCAGTGCTGGAGCCATAAAATCTTCGAGCTGTCTCCGCAGTACTGGAGCCACATGTTCATCCATCCTATAATCCATCTCCGATAATGGAGTTTCCACCCAGGAAGGTCGTGCCACCTGTCTAGATGAGCTTTCACCAGCCTCATGTGATGTTGGCAAAGACCAAGTAGTCTGTTTCTGAGCAAATGGTGGGATGATGTGCAATCCTAAGAAAGATTGACAAATTAGTGTTTTTTTTTCCCAAGTAACCTGAAACTTGTTTGCAAAGATATATGCATATGTGAATAGTAGTAATCAATAGCCATAGCAAGAGTACTACTTTATCTCAAGAAAACATTTCTCAATATATGTTGAGCACTTGTCATGTAAAGCTGTCAAGAGTGGAGATTGGGTTTTCCCCTAGGATTTGAAGACTACTCTCAAGAGTAAAACACTTACTTTCTAAGGGAATGTTTGTTTTGGAATTGTTGAACTGTTTGTTATGTTATGTTTGGAAAAGTTGTCATAATTAGATGAAATGAGTTGAGAGTGTTTTTTAATCCAAACAAGGCAAGTCATTGTTGGTAAATGACTGAGATTAACACGCGGCACATTAATCACTTAGGATGATCATTGTTACGAGTGATTTGATCAGTTTAATAGTGCCTCTTTTGTTGTGGATAATAGTCAGATTCAAAGTTGCAATAATACTCATAGAACACATCTGAATGATCTTTAGGTTAAAAGTTTAAAAAAAAAATCTTAGATTTTATTTTTAACAAAATTATGAATGAGGCACTTAACTGATTAAGATTATTCTAGATAGATCATTGAAAGCATAAATAATTGGAAAAAAATCAATCTCATAATCAATATTACTTATCTTCAATGAGGTTTCATCTACAACCTTAGTTAAAAATTTAGCTAGACAGTTCATGAAAATAAATTCTAAAATATGAATGTAAATAAACATCAAAGCAATATTTTAAAGGAAACTTGGGAAAAATAAAAATTACATTGTTCTCAAAATGTAAACATATTTGCAAGTCTCTTACCTTTCAAGTTTGTTACGGTTACCGTTCTTTCCCAACTTTGCTTCCTTCCACAACTTCGATTCCCTCGTTGACATAAAGTTCAAATTTAGGTAAGAAATATAAATATTTCAAAAAACTAATAAAAATATAAGAATTAACACACAATTGTGGTAATGCTTTATTTAATTTAATAAATTCTGCACAATTAGACTATTATCACATACCCAAGTCGAAGATCTAAATCCAAATAATCATTAGCATCCTTGAATTCCATAATGCTCGAGGTTGAAGATTGCGGCCTCTTGAGTTGTGGGTTCCACTCAAGTTCCAAGTCATGATCACCATCATCTCGGCATCTCTTTGAAAGTTGAATAGGATCAATAAAATTTTCATTGCTGTATAATAGATGGACTCCAACACTTTTGAAGATTGCTTCCTTTGAATAACTTCCAAATGTAAACCTCAAGTTGTTCCCCTCCCTGGAACTTATTGACAGTATCTCTATAGAATTTGCACTTATGTATTGTAGCCAAACACGATGTGGGTCCATTGAAGGTGATAGCCACATATCATGTCTAATCGACTGGCCGTTTATTGAGATAGTAATAGTTTCTAATCCCACCGGAATAGGCCCCACAACAAAACACAAAACCAATGCCAGGATATGATGCCCACACATGGACGCATTATGATCAATCTCTATTTCGCTAGAATTACTAAATGAAGTAGTCTCCTTGCAATACTTGAACCACTTTGGAATCCTACTTCCTGGATATATAATGCAACTTGATTCTTTCTCCCGAAAGCGTCTCTATTAAACCAAGTATATATAAGAAAATAGATACAAGCTATAAAATAAGGCATATATATATACCAAACAGAGAAAAATTAGAGAAATAGAGCAGACATATATACCTTAATCATAAATGGGCTTGGTCCATGATTCCCTACATTCATATGCACTTCATTGCAATCCGAAAAGTCAATCCATCTTAGCCGTTTTAATTCAGGTGCACCAAAACAATATTTTGCTGATACATGAGGAAAGCGTTTCAATGACACACATCCTCGAGCATTTATAGCTTCTATATTTGGTGGAAGGTGTAGAATTTCTTCAAGTTGTTTGCAGTTTTCCAAATCAAGCTGACACAATCCAAAAAATTCTTTTATGCATTGAGGAAGGCTAACAATACCACTATTAGATAGATTTAAATTCCTCAAACTGGTTGAGAAATTAGATTTCCTACAGGATGTTGACAAAAAAAAATCCTGGTCTGTAGAAATGCTTGAACTCGTCATTGTAGAGGGCAATTCCATACTAGATGAAATTTCATTTTCCTGTGTAGACCCGGTGCATGGCATAGATTGTCCAATATTATGTCCCACCTCGTTTCCAAAATTTACAAAATTTGGGCAATTAATAACATCAACCTCCTCTAGACGTTCCAACTGAAAAATGCATATTGGAATACGCACAAGGCTTTTGCACCCATCCATAGATAACCGTTTGAGCCCAATGAGGTACGTAGATATGGATGAAGGTATCTCTTGTATTACGGTGCTATGTAACTGGACACAATTCAAATATTCCATTTTACACTCAATTTTAGGAAAGTTTTCAAGGCTTGTACAACCTCCAAGTTCAAGTAATTTTAGAAATCTCAACTTGAAGCTTCTTGGCAAATTCTTTAGGCTAGAACATCCTTTAAAACTCAATTTAATAAGCCAGTCTAGAAATCCAACAGAATCATGAACTTCAACTAAACTTTTACATCCATCAAGAATCAACCCCTTCAGATTTGAGCAACTTGAAAGATCTGATATTTTTGTCAAATATTCACATTCACGGAAACTTATACTTGTTAAGTTCTGCTTAAAGAGAAGAAAATAAAGGAAATATATTAGCTATTAAAGGAAACTGGCAAAATACCTTAAAGGAAGACATATAGATATATTGAAAATAAATAGTACGTACCTTAGATAGCAATCTCTCGCCTATCTCTGTAATCATGCTTCCATTCATTCTTAAAATAAGGAGTTTCTCTCCTTGAAAATTAGATGGCAAAGACTGGAAAGGATATTTGGGCCAATCAAGAACTCTTAACTCATTAGAGAGATAATTCAATTCGCCGCTGAAACTTGCATTGCGGTTTATAAATATTCTTAGTCTTTCCATGTTTGCAAACACATTCGGACTCAAGTGTATCATGCAGTCCCCTCGAGGTAGATCTATTAGTATACCTTCAATTTTCTCTGTACCCTAGCGAGAGAATGCACAAGAGTTCTATCAAATATCGAAGATAAATTCCCAATAATTCAACACTTGCTAAAATTATAGTTCTTTTTATTTTACAAAATATGTGTATACATTACTATTCCATTTGTTAAGAAGGGAACAACAAACATAAGTTACATCTTTCTTTATATGATGTATATGTATTACTCAATTAAAATACTAAATCAAGGTCAGATAATCATGGTATTTTGCCTCTTTAGGAAAATGGGTAAAGGGGAGATGGTTTTGATAGTTTTACTTGTACTTCTTAATTAGGAGTATTTTATTTACAACATTGAGACAATATTTCATGCAGAGGACATGTGTGCATCTATATAACTTATATGTATTTATGGATCCATTTCCTTTAATTTAAGGAAAATACTAATATGTCTCATTATTTATACCACTCACTTTGCCCTTGACACAGCACTATAATGTGGTGCCACGTGGCTTATTAAAAACATGTAAAAAATCTAAAAAATATATATTCAAACCAAAAATGGTGCCCAAAAATTCAAAAAGATAAATACTAAAACTCTAGATTCCATCTATCCTTTTATGCTTGTAATTTTAATTTTTTTTCAATTTTCTTTAATAAGCCATTTGGCACCACGTTCATGTGGTACCATGTCAAGAAGCAAAGTGAGTGGTATAAATTAGGGGGTATAGTAGCATTTTCCTTAATTTAATAGTAGCTTCAATTGAGAAAAAAAGAAAAAGAAAAAGAAACTCAGAAATAAAATTATTTTTCTAAAGCGAATCTTACCTTATTTTTCTCAAGTACTTCGTGAACATCTTTGTGAAAGCATAATCAACTGCCCTTGCCAGGTTCTTCGGGTGATTCTTGTCGAATAATTTCTCTACCCATATCTTCTAGTAAGTCATGCATCCTCAATCGGTCATTTCGATCAATAGTTATGAGACATTTACAGTTGAGCTTTTGGATACCGGCATAGGAAAAGAGATCACAACTTTCTAGTATTTTATTGACATATTCTCTCTTATCGCCTTTGAAGAAACATGCAATGTCAAGGAAAATCTTCTGCGCATAATAATCTAATCCATCATAACTTATTTTGAGTATTTCTTGGATATTTTCTTCTGGAATTCTTTTGTACTTCCTCATTTCGCTTTCCCAATAATGTATATCTTTTCCATATAGATTTGAGCCTACCACTTTTAAAGCAAGTGGAAGGCCGCCAGCATAATATAGTGCAAGTTCTGTGACTTCTTTAAAATCATTATTAGGCTTGTCACTTTTGAAGGCATACCGACTAAAGAGCTTAAGAGCTTCATTGTGATCCATTTTCTTCATACGATATTTCAAACCAACACTATGCTTAACTAGTAAATCCTTATCCCTTGTTGTTATGATGATTAAGCTTCCTAAACCAAACCAATTGCATCTTCCACATAGTTTTTCTAATTGGTCTGAACGGTCAACATCATCAATAACCAAAAGAACCTTTTTATGACAAAGTCTCTCCTTTATTAAATTGATTCCTTGATCAACATGAACAACCTTCAAACTTGAATATCTTAGGATCTCATAGAGAATTCTCTCTTGCAGTTGGATGAGACCGCCCTTATCTGGTTTTGAAGATTCTCTAACATTTTCTAGAAAACAAGTCCCTTCAAACTGATCGGCAATGAGGTTATACATCACTTTTGCAATAGTTGTCTTACCAATTCCACCAGTACCAAAGATCCCTATCATGCATGTGTCATTCGTATTAATACGTAAAAGCATATTAATATCTTTTACACAAGACTCCATTCCAACTGGATCCATGTCAAAATGCAAGCTAGTATGCTTTGGTACCATTCTTGAGACCTCTTGAATAATCTTCAAGATAAATATAGATTCGTTCCTACCAATGCAAAAAGATTAAAAGAAAAATCATGAATTCGACTGCCTCATGTTAAAATACATGAGTGGTAGGGTAAAAATTAGGAAGTTACATTGAAGAATAACATACTTTAGATATTTTCTTAAAGAAAAAGTTTCAACGACGAAATTTTCCATATGACAATATTGATTTTTAGATTATCATGTAGACGTTTGGGAAGAATCAATTATCATAAATATATTATTACTCTGTATTAATGAGGTCAATTGCAAAACCTTAGTTAATTATCTCTGTGCTAGTCCCATGCATATGACACAAAGGTGTCCTTCCACACAGGCTTATTCAGAGTGTTATGTTGAGTAAGCGAAAGCACTAAATAATTTTGAGAATTCGCTTGCTAGTACCTTTTCAGAGATATTCAATCCTATTGGCGGAATCGTCCTAATTTTTCTTGGAGGCAAAATCAGTCTCCCATGAATTTAGGTGGAGCTCAGATACAACAACAAAATCAATTATATCCACCTAATCCAATTTATCCTTCTGTTTCTCATCCTACTCATCCATTTGTGGCACCACCACTACAATGTTAATCATCCTTGGAGGAGTCTAAGGAATTCATGCAATCCACTAACCAGACAATTCAGGAGATGAAAAATTCCACTCAGATGAATACTCAAACGATTTCAAAATTAAAGTTATATCCTTGTCGACCTTAATCCCAATCCTCCTATGGGTTGACTAAATGTAGGAAAATGATTCCTACCATTTGAACTAACAACTGCCAAAATCTATTTTGAAAATGTAACAATTCGCATATTAGAGATTATATATTTTATTTTAATTTTTTTCCCGTTCATTCTTTCCTTGTCTATAAATAGACATATGTGATATTTTCCCCAAGTTCAGTTCATAAAAAAAAGGATATTTTCTTCATTCTTGATATGGTATCTGTAGTTTTCTTCTCCACGCGCTAATCATGGCTTCATCTTTTATTTCTACTGATTCTCATCTTCCTCATGAGGATGCATCAAGTCCTTACTATCTTCATCATGGTGACAGTCCAGGCACTTTACTGGTCACTCAAGTTCTCACTGGTGATAATTACCAGACTTGATGTCATTCCATGTTGATGGCTTTAACTGCGAAGAACAAGATCGGCTTTGTCGATGGTTCCATCTCACAGTCTTTGAATTTTTCCCCTCTATTTCATTCTTGGACCAGATGCAACAATATGGTCCTTTCTTGGATCTTAAATTCTCTTTCCAAAGGAATTGCAGCAAGTGTTATCTACTCAATTACAGACCACTACTTGTTTGTTCATGTGGAGAATTGCGTTCGTTTCTTGAGTTACAACAACAAGAATATGTCATGAGTTTTCTGATGGGGCCCAATGATTCTTATTCACATATTTGAGGTTAGATTTTACTTCTTGAACCTCTTCCCCCAATTAACAAGTTCCTAAAAAAGAGAGACAACATGAGATTGGTTCTTTTTTGCTTCCTTCCATTCAATCTGCTACTTTATCTTCAAATTCCTCTACTAAGTCTTCTACTAGACAAAATAATTTTACATGGAAAGAGAGGCCTATTTGCTCCCACTATAGAATATAAGGACATACTGTTGAGAAGTGCTTCAAAATTCATGGATATCCACCTGGGTATCGCTCCAAAGCAAAGTCCTCGGTTGCTTCACCTTCTGCCAATCAATTTACTTCCACTAAATCCACTTACAGCCTTCCAATATCCCAGTCACAGTGCCAACAATTATTGGCCCCCCTTAGTTCAAAATGCTCTTAGTCTACATCCAAAGCAGCCAACGTAACTTTTTCATCTTCTCTTGAACATTTATTAGGTAAATATCTCTCCAAACACTATGCATGTGTTTTCCACCAACAATATCAATCCTTCCAATTTTCCCTCTATTGATTGGATAATCGATATTGGAGCAATGGATCACATGATCCACTCAGTATCTTTATTTAGTTCTTTTTTTCCTATTCACAATATATTTGTCAAATAGCCCAATGGAGCCTCAACCTCTCTCACTCATATAGGTTCCATATCTCTTTTGCCCACTCTTGTTTTACATGATGTAATAGGTGTTCCGTCTTTCACCTTCAATCTTTTTTTTTTAAGCAAGCTGACTACTTCAACTTGTTGTCTCATATTTCTTCATGACACTTACTTCATTCAGTCCTCAAAAATTGGAGGATGATTGGGAAGGCCCATGCTAAAGAAGGTTTATACTTGCTGCAACATCAACCAGACCATGGTCTTCACTCTAAAGATTTGTCTTATGTATCTGCTATTTCTAGTACTTTTACTAATAATGCTCTTGATACTTGGAACAAAAAGGTTGGGTCATCCCTTCTTTTCTCACATGAAACTTTTACCTCGGTTGGCTTCACTTATGTCCAATATTGTTTCAGAATATTGTGTTGTTTGTCACCTTGCTAAACACGAGATTACATTTTCCCATTAGTGAACATCATTCATCTATTCCTTTTGAGCTTGTTCATTGTGATATATGGGGATCTTTTTCTCCTTCATCTATAAAAGGTTTTCGTTTCATTTTAACCATAGTAGATGACTATTCCCAAACCACTTGCATTTACTTACTTAAATCCAAATATGATGTTCGGAGTATATTACAATTTTTTGTTGCTATGTTTGAAACTCAATTTACTTCCAAAATAAAAATTATTCGCACTAATCATTGAAGTAAATTTGCTATGAATAATTTCTTTTCCAGTAAAGGAATCATCCATCAACTGTCTTGTGTAGCCACCCCCAACAAAACTCGGTTGTAGAAAGAAAGCACCAACATATTCTTAATGTTTCTCGTGCTGATCTTCTTTTACAATCCAACATCCCATTGATTTTCTAGAGTGATTGTGTGCTCACTACAGTTTACCTCATAAACAGAACTCATTCTCCTATTCTCTATGATAAAAATCCTTATGAACTACTCTTCAGAAAATCCCCTTCCTGTACTCATTTGAAAGTCTTTGGTTCTCTCTCTTATGCCTCTACTCTAGCACATATATAACAGATCCAAATTTGCTTCTCGTGCCCGTCGTTGTATATTCCTTGGTTATCTTCTTGCTTTTAAGGGTTACAAACTCTATGACCTTGACAATCATTCTACTTTTGTTTCCCGTGATGTTACTTTTCATGAACATACAACTCTCAAATTACTAAACGCATCTTAACTCAAAATCTCCTTACATGTGGGACCCACAACCTTTTTCAACTTAATATATTTTTATACGTAGGATCCACAACCTTTTTCAACTTCCCATAAAAAGTATTAAACTCATCTTAATATCTAAACACACTTTAAACTCAGTTTAGATGGACCCCACATAACTCTCTCCACTAGTTAACTCACTACTATTCATAAAGAACTGAACTTAGCTAAGCTTGGCTCGACATCCAAACGCAACCTAAGAGGGTTTTTAGGATTAACAGATTATTACAGAAAGTTCATATGAGGTTATGGATCTATAGCAGCACCTCTAACAGATTTGTTGAAAAAGAACTCTTTTTGTTGGACTGACAAAGCTGCTGCTGCATTTGAGTTGTTGAAAGCTGTTGTTAGCAATCTTCCTGTGTTGAGGTTGCTAGATTTCACTAAAGTATTCACCATTAAGTGTGATGCTTCTGGTGTGGGGCTTGGGGCCATCTTGATGCAAGATTCTCAACCTATTGCCTTTTATAGTAAAACTTTGGGGAAAGCACTATTGTTATCAACATATGGAACAAAAAATTGGCACTGAGTCCCATCATAAGTGGGTATCTAAACTGATTGGGTATGATTTTTCAGTTGATTACAAGAGGCGAAAGGAGAACTTAATAGCTGATGCTCTCTCAAGAAGAAATGAGGAAGAGCAAGCAGTGGTTGCAATGATTTCATTTTCAACTCGCTTGTGGATTGAAGAGCTAAAAGGAAGTTATTCTTCGTGTCCAAAGTTTTTTTTTTTAGTTACTAAGTTGCAGCAAAGTGAGGAAGGGCCTAAGCACTTCTCTATTCAACAGGGTTGTTTCTGAGAAAGGTTAAGCTCGTAGTCATTCTTCTTCTTCAATTCAGTCCAAGATTTTGCAGTATATCCATAATAACCCACAAGCAGGTCATGTGGGTTATCACAAGACTTTGTAGAGGGCAAGAAGGGATTTTTGGTGGGAGGGTATGAGGAAAGATGTCAAAAGATTGATGAATGAGTGTGAGATTTGTCAAGTCAGCAAGAGTGAAACTGTGCACTACCCTGGTCTTTTACAACCACTGTCTATACCTGAATCTCCATGGCTAGACATATTCATGGGTTTCATTGATGGCTTGCCTCTTTCAAATGGGTTTTCTATGGTCTTTTCTATGGTGGATAGATTGACCAAGTTTGCCCATTTCTTTGCTCTTTCACATACTTATATGGCTGCTAAGGTAGCTCAAGTAATTTTTGCTGCATTCAAGTTGCATGGGCTACCTAGATCAATTGTTTCAAATCGAGATGAAGTCTTCACTAGTTCCCTTTGAAGACAGTTATTTCAGCTACAATGAGTGTCTTTGGATTTCAGTTCCTCCTACCATCCTTAATTATATGGTCAAATAGAAGTCTTGAATAAGTGCTTAGAAGGATACTTAAGGTGTTATTGCAATCAGAGACCTAAGGAATGGACTTCGTGGTTACCAATGGTTGAGTGGTGTTACAACATTACTGTGCATTCTTCTATTAAAATCACCCCATTTGAAGCTCTTTATGGATATGGCCCTCCTAAGTTGTTGGCTTATGTGCCAGGTATCTCCTCTAACGATGCTGTTGACAGGCAGCTAAAGTCAAAGGAAGAATTATTGAGCTTATTGAGAGATAACATGAAGAAGGCATAACATTGAATGAAATTTTATGCTAACATAAATAAAAGTGAAAGATCTTTCCAAGAGGCAGATTGGGTCTCTTGAGACTCCAACCTTATAGGCAAAAAACAGTAGCAATGAGACATAATATAAAGCTAGCCCCAAGATTTTATGGCTCTTTCTAGATTGTGCAGAAATTGGGATCTGTAGCTTACAAACTTAATCCGCCTAGCTCATCTAAAATACATCCAGTTTTCCATATTTCATGTTTAAAGAGGAAAATTGGTCAGAATGTTGTACCCTTGCCAACATTACCCCTACTGATTCCAGTGGACAGCTACGACCAGAGCCTCAACAGATACTGGACAGACAAATTCAAAAGAGGGGCCATCATGCTATGACAGAAATGCATGTGAGTTGGGTGGGAACTGCAGCTAAGGGTTCATCTTGGAAGAGCTTATGGAAGTTAAGGCAACTCTACCCACATCTGGAAGGAACCGTGCTCTGAAAGTGTGTTCTGGTTGAAGGCTATGGAGGGAAGTGTGCAGCAGATAGTAGAAGGAGGAAAGAGTTATGGGTCACTGAACTAACAGTCGATTCGAAACAAAAACATTTTGCTCCTTTAATGAAACGGTGCATGTCATGGCGAGTCTGAAGAACTGAAGATTAATTGATATGTTACGCTGTAGCTTTTAATGAAACAGAGCGTTTTAGTGGAGACTCGAGGCTATTTAAGGACGAGTTGAGCAACATCATTTTTTCCTATTTTTCTTTTAATAGAAGATTCAGTTAGTTAGTTGTCTTAGTTGTAGAAGTTTGTAGTATAAAAGGGAAGTCTCTTGTATTCACACGGATATCTTGATCATTTTGCTTAAACTGGATCGTTTAGGAGCTGTGGAGATTGCTCAAAAATCTCTTCCAAGAATTGAAGTAGATTCTTGGTTCATCATCTTGTTCTTGTTCATTTGTTCTTCATTCTGCATTGCATTTGTGCACTGTTATCTATTCAACTAGGTTCTTGTTCGTGTTGGAAGTTAGAGCAGGAATAGGGTGTGACAAAGTGCTACGTACAGATAAACTTTACTTAATTTGTGCCTTCCAATTTAATTTGACTATATATGTATATATCAAGAATATTGTGCCGCTTGACCAAATTAATTGGTAAATATATGCAATTTCTTAGGGTAGAAATTAGATTTTTTTTTTAAATTTATGGTGTAAAATAAAAGAGACCGCAGTTAATTGAGTGTCAAAATTAATGTTATTACATAAAACACATCAATATGAACACAGATTTTTATGAACTGAGGGCTTCTGCATTTTGGTGGGTAAAGTTGGCTATTGAAAATACACCTAGTAATTTTGACTAAAACAGTTCAATTTGTCTTTATTTAAAAAAAAAAATGGTAATGTTCTCATCCAACTTCACATGCATAGATATACAACAGTGACATCTAGTTTCAGAATATGGCTTTCATTAGTATTTTATTGATTTAACTAATTTTGTAATATTGTATCTCAAATTTCTTTGGTTTTCAAATTACGAAGATATGGAAAGAAAAGTAGTACGTTCAAGCTTAGTCTCAAACACCTCACTATTCCTTATATATATATAAATATATATATATATATATATATGTCGGCATGTAAACAGATCAAAACTCAAAAACATATGCATCCATGGAGGGATAACAGTCGTTATTGGAATTACCCGTTGATGTCTAAATGCAAACCGCATAGCTCGGCCGCTTGTTTTAGGGCTGTCTTCCAACTCTGAACTTTTGCATCATCCTTAAACATGTCTTCATGTTTAGCCAACGCTTCTCCAAAACTGTTTTTTTGATGCCGTACTATCGATGGCTCGATTTTGTAAAACACCGGTAGAACCTTCTGTTGCTTTAATTCATGACAGTCTAGAATCTTCATCAGCTCTTCCAAACAATATGTGGATGATGCATAGTTTTCAGAAAATATAATGATGGAAATCCTTGATTCTTCAATGGCCTTCAAAATTGTAGGTGAAATTTGTTCACCTCTTCTAAGCTCGTCATCTATGAAAGTGTGGATTCCCTTTTGACACAAAGCATCGTAAAGATGAGCAGTAAAATTATTGCGAGTATCCTCGCCACGAAAGCTTAAGAATACATCGTAAGTCCATTGAGAAGTTAAAGAAGAGGAATAGGAGGAAGAAGAGGAAAGGATTCCTGGGAAATCGATGCAAGAAGTCATTTTGCATGTAAAGTAGAATTAATTGGAGATGGATGTTTATGGAGCTCCTAATATAAGTTTAAAGAAGTGACCGCGTTGCATGAGGAGCAACTTCTTGGCAAGTTCCGCGTTGCGTCATATGGAAAGTAGAGAGAAGAAAAGGAGCAGTGATACAATGACAATCCCTCTGTCATTTATTTACAACTTATCAATAAAATGATATTTTTATATAGTTAAAATATATCAAATCAAAATTAAAATTAAATTATATATTTTAAAAAATATTATTTTATTCTAAAAGTGTAGAAAAACAATAAAGTAGTTGTTGTTTTATCATTTTTCAAATAAAAGATGAGAAGAAAAGGTTGTCATCTAATTGGCATAATTATTATTGGAGTTGAAAGAAACTTCTCCTTCTGCCAGCTTTTCAGAACAGTAAAAAGAAAGCGATCCCACACATGAATTTATCGTCAACGAGTTTTGCTAGATGCAAGTAAGTTGGCGTACCAATCTACGTATTAATGATGTTGCCTTTATATTTTAAATTTAAACTAGTATTATTTTCAATAAAATCTACTTTTTGACCAATCATATTAAATAAGTGTACGTATTAGCGCGCACAATCGCTTGTAACTAGATTTTTCTATCAAGGCATCAACTACCATTCCTGTCAGTGGGAAAAATTCTTATTTGTTATAATTTCAATGTGAATATATATCCTCTTTTTTATTGTTCTATTTCTCTTGTAGTGTAAAGTTTGAATTTGATCAGTATTTTATTTAAAAGCTTTTAAGAAAAAATTACAAATTTTATTTTTATAATTTGGCATCATCTAAACAGAAATTATAGAAAGACAGAATTTGGCTTTAATTTTATTCAATTTTTAACTTTAATTTCAATTCATTTCATCTCATCAGTGAAAACAGACGATCGAGATGTATAAAAAAATATTTCATCCTAAAATTCTCATCTCATCTCCTTCCTAAACATCACTCGAGCACAAATATTTTCAAACAAATTATTACAATTTTTTCAAACTAATTATTACAACATTTTCAAATTTTCAATCAAAAATTAAAAAATAATTCAACTTTTTCAAATCTCTAAACAAAAAAATATATTTTAATAGTATTTTAATTTTATAATATTTTTTATTTAACATTTTCTCTTTTCTTTTTCAAAATTCTATAAAATATTAAATTATTTCACTATTATTTACAAATTATTTTAATACTATTCATAAAATTTTCAACACATCTCACTCCCCAACTTGTCCGTGAGAAACCAAGGTGTATGACATGTAATGGCAAAATTTGAAATTAAAATTAAAATTTTTCCTAAATCAAAATTAAATTATTTTCTTATTTTATTTCACTGTCACCTCAAAATACCATGTACATAAATTGCCACCAATTAGAAAGTGATATCGAGTGCAATCTTCATTATTGGAAAAAAAAAAAAAAGTAAAATATTTTTAATTCATGTAGAGATCTTTAATTTTAAAGTGAATGTGAAACTTGTACATTTTAGAATTATATTTAATATTATTTTTATGATCTTAACAGTTAAAAAAATTAAAAATTAAACGGCATAAATTAAGTAAGAATATCATGATATCTTACTGAAAATTTTCGACATAATCCTTTAGTTTAGTTTTTTTTTTTTTTTTTGAGCTCTAAGATTTAAAGAAAAGAAAAGAAAAAGCGATCCCTGATCTCTTTTCTGTTTTAAAAGGTTTTACGCTTTTTTGATAAAATGAAAAAAATTGTTTGAAAAATTGGGATCGGCTAAGGACCAATTCATTAAATCAGATCGATTCAACAAATTGAATCAAACGATTCATGACAATTTTAAACCAGTTATTTCAATGTTGATAAAAAAATACTAAAAATTATGTATAATGCTATTCAACAATTTTATATCATGTACAAAAGGGTATAAAATATAAATTCATTAACTAGTTTCAATAAAAATATGATATGAATCTAAATAATTTAAATAAATAAATAATTTATGTATTTAAATTCAATTGTCCACTTTTGTTTGCCACATATACGAAGAAGATACAGACCATTAAGTTATAAGCATATGGCAAATGTAATATTTTATATACAATCAAAAATTTAATATAAAATATTTTTTCATCTCTTAATCTTTTAGTAAAAAAGAAAATAAAGAATTACATCTTTTATCTTTCAATTTTTTACAATTTTTATTGAATACAAGGATGAAAAAGCTAATATATGTTTAGTTCTATAATATTTTATACAAGAAATTAAATTTTAAAAAAAAAACTCAGTTGTTAGACAATATAAAATAATTACAGTTTTGAATCGGTTCAAATCGGTTTAAAATCAATTAGAATGGATTTGAATCGGGGATCTAATTAACTATTCAAAAAGTTTACTAAATTCAATCGATATTTACCGATTCTATTTTAAATTGTAGAAAATTCAGAAAAAGACATTTGAATTTTTTCTTATTTTTTTCTCTCCCTCCCTCTACTTTTTTCGCTTGATAAAATATATATATATATATTTATATATTTCGCGACCAAATATTTGGCATCATCGAGTCTCGTATGCAGCAAATACTTGGCAACTTCCAAGAGAATCAAGCGGTCAGACAAGTCTTACCAATTGAATACTTGGTTATGGGCCTCTTCTCGGGATTCAGTCATTCATTTTCTAAGAAGGTGGGTATCAATTTAAATTTATAGATGATATGTTAAATTTATTTTATATCATATTAATTTATAAATTATTATAAAAATTATATATCTTTTTGACTAAAATATATATATTTTTCTGAATGTTTAGAATCTGTCGGTGGAGAACTCAAAACCAAGTGAAAGTGGGTGAAAACATTTGCAGTGGATGCTGTTGATAAAAGGGAGTATCGTTTGATACCATCAACTGTCGCCTGTCAGTAGTAAGAGGACAAAACGACTTTACTTGGGTTTTGTGGGCGTGTCGTTTGGAACGTACGGATGTTCACAATTTTTATTTTTTATTTTCCATCCATTAGTCTACTCTCCTTCTTCATCTAAATTTGTTTCGAGAAATACAACACAACCTCCTCAATCTCTACACATCATATTTTTTAAAATTTTTAATATTTTTTTTAAATTTTTTTTGAGTTTATTCTTTTTAAACTAATTTAATTTTTCTATTCATTACTCATATATTAAATATTTGATAAAAAAAAATATGGTGTGTGGAAGTTGTGTGTATAGTAAGAAGTTGAGTAGATTTTTTCATTTGTTTCTACCGAACAAATCAAATATCTACTAAATATATTAGTTATATATATATAAATATAAACAGCCTGATTGACAACAATATTCCATAATGTAATTTAATTTTATATGTTAATTACTAAGTTTAGGATGCAGCCAATTATGACAATATTACAAGTGGGTAGCCCCACAGTAACGATAATCTTGCTTTGTTTTTTTTCCTTTAATCTCTAATTTAATTTAATTTTAACATACACATAATCTAATTTAATTCTATTACCTTTATATTTACAATGTTTTTAGAAGATGATCATGATCATATCTATTATCTACTAATTCATTGGGGAGTATAGGAGGGAAAGGAATAGAATAACTTTCATACGTTTTAATAATTTTTTACTCAATACTATAAATTTATAAAAGGAAAGTAAAATCAAGTACGGTCGAAACATTTTGTGATTGTTTACTCAATACTTCATTTAGCATTTTCCTTGCGTATGCGTTGGTCATGGAAGGAACACGGCCACATATATTTAATTAATTATCCTATTTTTTGTTAAAATTTGGTTAGGCTGTAGTAGCTAAACTAGATCACATCCTAAATCAAGACCTAATAAATTTGACTATAAACAGTACTTCAATCTGTCTCCCCTTTTTTCTTTTTCCCTGGTAGTGATTTCATTGGGCCAAAGACGAAGAATTCGATCGGTGAAAGAAAATGATGAGCATCTTCCTCAATTACTTTCAATCGAATCAATTGGAACTTTCCTGCATAGAAAACTAATCCAACTCAATCGCCAGCATTACATAATGAATACGAATTTGTGGAAGAAAGATGTTAGAAAATACTTTGGCAACTTCCTAATATAAATTACACATGATCGATCCTTCCTCTTAAATTTATATATATATATATATATATATATACACACACATATAATCTGTAAGTTCACAGCTCATTCTGTCTTTTTAAAATTTCAAAAAAAAAAAAAATGGTCATTAATTGCAAGTTTATTCTATTTCATGTACTTTCTTATTTTACTTTTCATTAATTTTCCTTTTTTTTAAAACAAAAAAAAAAGAAAAATGGTTAATGCAGTCTTCATGTAATACAAAATTCCAATTTGAAAAAAAAAATACATACACACATATATATATATATATACAAAACATTGTAGATATTGTAGCAAGTAAGAATCAGAAATCTGATTCATCAAATCTTATAAGGGAAATTTAAACAATCCTATAGTTGTTGTTATTGCATCTTAAAAATGGTTATTATAAGATCCTATTTCAATCTTACAAAAAAAAAAAAAATGTTATTACATCTTATAATTTCTATCATTTTTCTTTTTGTGGGTCAAGAGGTTTTTTCTAAATCCTTCATTTCAAACTTTGAGAATTATTTAGTCTCACGTAACAAATATAAATAATTGTTTGAAAAGCAAAATATCATCTACAAATGGGATTAAAAAATAATTCCACTCCCACTAATTTGAAGGTACTTTTATGTATTCATCTGCAAAGTTTCGTATACTATTATTGGGAGTTTTTTTTAACCCAAATCTGAATTTCCTAATTGCAAGCCAAAAAAATATTATATATGATGACCAAAAACCGTAAGCTTGTAACATGTGTACCTTTCTCCCAGCTTCTTATTCTCAAACTCATTCTCACGTCCACTTGATCTAACTGGGTATTAAAACGAGCTACTAATATCATAACCTAATTATGAGCAGCTTCATTAATTAGTACCTTGTCTACATACATTATATATATGATTCACTTGAAAGCTTTCGAAACATTACTGTAACTTTCGGACCTTATTTACCACATCTCTAATACTACATAGATTAGTATTGAAGCTGAAATAACGTGGTTTTCTCCCCAATCCCGATCTGTAATCATCTCATCACTTGATCACTCACTTCATATTCCAGTTAGGACAGGTTTAGAGATTGAGATGAGAATTTTTTTATTTTAGATGAAAGTTTAAAATATTATTTTTTAATATTATTATTATTTTGAGATTTGAAAAAATTAAAATGGAATTTGAAAAAGTTAATTGTTTATTATATTTTATATAAAAATTAAAAAAAAAAAGTATAATAATAAGATGAAATGAAAATTTTATATTTTATCTTCATATCCAAACCTGTTTAATTGCTTAGAGCCACAGGCATCCCTTGCGCATCAATCATCTCAAGAAGAAAAAGCCAATTGTGCCGGAAACTTCGCTTTGATAATTCTTTACAAAAAGCGTAGGCGTTGGTCAAAGAACTCGGCCACAATCTTCTTCCGGCAACTTCCTAATTTTTACACATGGTGGTGGGCCTCTTATATTTTAGAGGAGGAAGATAAATAGAATATTATCGTTTTAAAATATATAGTTTCAGAATGTGATTTTTGTTTTTATTACTACTGGATTTTGTTTTATTATTATTATTATTATTAAGACTTCTGGTGATGCGATGGAAGAAGTCATTTTGAATGTAAAGTATAACTAATTGCAGATAGATCGTGGATGATGATGGAGCTCCTTGTACATGTTTAAAGAAGTGGATACAGCGTTGCATGAAGGAGGAACTTCTCGGAAAGTTCCGCGCGTGTTGCATCTTATGGAAACTGGAAAGTAGAGCATAGAAAAGATGAGAATAAAAAGGTTGTCATGATCTCATGAAGTGGCATAATTATTGTCAGAACAGAAAATAATGTACAAAGAAAACGTATGCCTTGGTCAAAGAAACGCGGCCAAACTTCTTCGGTACCCTTGGTGGGCCTCTTCTCGGGGTCAATCATTCTTCTTCTTTCTTCTTCTTCACCATCATCATTATTTTATCTATTTAATGGTGTATATTAGGACATTTTAAATCTAAGAGAAATATTGTTCTTCCGTTTTCTTTTTAATCTTTTCTAATCATATATGTTTCTAATTAAATGAATAATCACTCAAATATGCACTGCATCAACTTGTACGACATGTATATATACTGATATATAATGACATGATCAGAATTAAATTATTTTCTTATCGCTTTTCTAATTAAATATTTCGCGACCAAATATTTGGCATCGAGTCTCGTATACAGCAAAGAATGAAGCTCTTTCTTGGCAACTTCCGAGAGAATCAAGCGGTAAGACAAGTCTTGCCAGTGGTGGGCCTCTTCTTGGAATCAGTCATTCATTTTCTAAGAAAGAGGGTATCAATTTAAATTTATAAATTATATGTTAAATTTATTTTATAATAAAAAAAAATTTATAATTTAAGATATTATATTATATCATAATAATTTATAAATTTATTTTTATATATACTAAAATATTCATGTTTTTTTTTTTTTGATGTTAGAATGTGTGAACTCAAAAGTCAAGTGCAAGTGGGCGAAAGAAGCGTAAAAGTTTTATTCTAATGGAATTCACTCTTTATATTTAGGCCTACCATTGGATGGGGGACTCGTTACAAGACACAATATGAGAGAAGAAGTTGGGAACAAGAAGAGACTGGTTGGGTTTGGATAGCGAGAAATATTGAGAAGTGTTGAGAAATGTTATGAATAGTTGTGAGTAGAGATTAGAGTGAGTTTGAGGATCCCATTGAAAATAGTTTGAGTTGTGTGGATGCATGAAGTATGTTGAGTTGTTAAATTTTGAATTTTGAGTTAAAAAAGGTGTGGGTCCCATCAATGATTATTATTTTTTTAAAGGATGATGAAATAATTATTTTATTTATATATAATAGTGATAAATATTATAGTGATTTTATTTTTGAAATAGTGATAAATATTATAATAATTTTATTTTTGAAATAATGATAAATATTATAGTGATTTTATTTTTGAAATAGTGATAATATTATAGTGATTTTATTTTATTTTTTCTTTCGTCACTCTCTCTCTCTCTCTCTCTCTCTCTCTCTCTCTCTCCTTTGGCCCGATTCAACCCACGCTCGAATCTCCTTCAACCCAGCCCGGCACCGTCGTGTGCCGCCCAACCTCACCACCACCACTAGCGGCTCCCCGTCACGCCGGCGACTCCCCCAGTCACCACCGATCTCCCCCACGCGCAACTCTCTCTCTCCCCTGCGGTAACCCAACCGAAATGGGTTTCGGTTGTTCTCTCCACTTGCGCCGCCGTAGGCGGCCATGTTAGGGACCCCGGTCAAGTCCCTAAACACTTTGTCCTCCTCGGCTATGTCCTCCTTTGGTTGACCGAATTCTAGTTCCTCTCTTGCTTGGTTCACGATCAAAGATGGCTAAGATGGCAATTTGGGTATGGTGAGGTTAGGTGTTTAGGCTAGTATGGAGTGGATGGAAGGTGGAAAATGGCTAAGTGTTTGGAATGGCTAGGCTTGCATGGGATGCATGGGTGCACGGCACGGGCTAGGTGCATGTGTGGCGCCACCTAGGTGATTAGGGCTAGGGTTGGATGAGGTGGCTAGGGTTAAGGATGGAAGATGATTTAGGGTTTAGGAGGGGGCGGCTAGGGCTTGGCCGAATAGGGTAGTGAGTGTTTTTA
>QEOT01009397.1:127084-196595 GCA_003123785.1 Pterocarya stenoptera
AAATTCTTCAACTCCCCCTCAACAACACACTACTCAAATTCCTCCTAAAATTCACAATACCAAAATATTTTAATTTGCTCTAATACTCCCCATTTTTTGTCACTAATCTGACAATACTCATAAGAGAATTAATACCACTTATGTGTGTCGAGATGAAAACACTAAGAAAGACATGATGAAAAACTCACATGTGTCTCAATTTCTCATGGATTAAATGCACCTGATTTATGAGCATGAATTTATGTCAAACAATGAGCAAATGATTGACACAACTTGGTTGAGACAAAAAATCAAACACTTGGTATGCACTGAGATAAAACTGAAATATATATCACATAACTCACAAAAAATCGTCCTCAATACATGAATAAAATACTCTCATATGATCAACTACGTCAATGCCCACTCTGCCCAAACAAAATCGCAGCCTCAACATCATAAATCAACAATCAAAATCCCAACTTTCAGATATAGATGTGCCGAAATCTAGAACTGGAAGGAGAGAGTGATTGGAATAATCTCAAAATCTTACTGTGAATCCGTGATGGAGAGTCTTTAGTCAAGAAACTCAGACCCGAGTATTTCTCCCAAGCAAATCGAAGGAGATATAGAAGAGATGAGGAGGGCTACGGCTCGTGTATAGAGAGTGCCGTGAGCCGTGTATCGGGAGACTTAGAGAAATCAACTTGGGGGCTGGGTGTGTGACTTAAGTCACTTAAGTGACTAAGGACCGTGCATGTGCCTTGAGCCATAGAGTTCCACTGGGACTTATATTCAATATATCAGAAACCAAGTCCCAGACTTAAACCAGCATCCAACACTTACCCAACCAAAAATTATATTTTATATTTTTATCACTTTATTTATTTTACACAAAAATGATAAGTAACAACAAAAAAACTAAAAAATAGAAAAAATATATATATATTTTTTATACATAAATAGTGAAGCAAGTAACATGCCTAGATGCATCTTAGTTCAAGCATAATGTCACTCACAAAACAAATTCAATAGAGTACTACACCCTCTTATTTGCAACAATCACTATGGATGTTCACTCCTCATAAGATTATCAATGTCAAAGTTCATGTGAGTGTGTGAGTGAGGAAACTTATAAAAATAGTAACTTTTTATCTATTTTTCTCTTAGATATTTTTGATATTATTCTTCATGAGTATTTTCTTCTCATGGATGCTCACAAGAGTTTGTTACTTACCTCAAAAGTTAAACTTTATGCTAAGGCCTAGATACATGACGATCTCCTCCAAACACGAGTTTGAACAAGCCCCCCCCCCCCTCCCCTTTTATGTCCATGTTTGTTGCTCATCTTTTTCAATGATTAGAGCAACAATTATTTCTATAAGAACTTAAGAGGGTATATCCGTGTAGGGTGTTTGTCTTTTTCCGCAATGATTAAACACCGACTTTTTCTATATGGATCAACTCTTTGTGTTTGGCAATGGGAGATCTCTTTATTATTGTACTAGGTTCAACTAGTATTAGTCAATTCAAGGCATGAACTCCCTCTATGGTGAGCATCTCAATAATAAATATGGAACTTTAATTATAAGATGCATACATAAGTTTCTCACAGTACTTTGTAAATGAACTTTGTTAAGATGACTCATAGGATTAGTATGCACAAAGTGAATTGTAGAAACTAGAGAGATGCATAGGTTCAAGAATTTACCATGTGAGAACACAAGTGCTCAAACTTTGACATATCAAGCACGCACTTAAAAAAAAAAACTTAAACCAACCAAACTAATTTTTATATTTTATTTTTCTTATATAAAATTGAAAAACAGAAACATGAAGCAAAACAGAAAAATAAATTGCAAGTCCTAAACTAATTATATGCAAGTGTGTAGTGTGTCTCTCACTTGATGTTACACACATCAATGGCTTTCTTTCTTGGCAAGGTCCACGCACTATCTTCTTTGACCATCCATTTTGTTTTAAATTTTGACTTATCCATATCACTTTGCACACTTTTTCCTTTGTTGAGAAGACAAAATTCTGCTAGTTCACCAAGCTTAAGGCTTGTGGAGGTGATTTGTTGACTCATCTCATTAACTTGATTTTCTATAGTCTTTCCTTTCCTTTTTAACTTTATTTCAACTCAATTTTTCTTCACTTTATTCAAATTAAAGCAATACGGCTTTATATGACCAAGAATACCACAAAAATGACAAGTAGGAGTAAACTTACCTTCAGACTTATCTTGGTTGGGCTTTTTTGTCATTGATCTATCATGTGAGGCTCTCAGAACATGAGTTTTAGACACGGCCTTCTTTGGAACTTCCTCATCTTGACTTCCTTTAACAAACATGATATCTTTTGATGAAGTGGCAGCGGATGATGAGCTTTTAAGTTCCATACTTTGGGAAGTCATATACCCCAAACCCATGCGATCACAACTAGATTTTTAAAAACTCAACATCTCTTCTAATTTCTGTGTTGCTGTTTTTTGCTTGCACTCTTGAAACTTTTCCAATTCTTTTTCAATTGCAGCCTTTTGATCTTTTAATATTGATACTTCAACACCAAAAAATTTTAATACCTCAGAGAGATTGTTTTTCTCATTCTCCACAGTAGTAAATGTATTGTACAGCTTCTTGTTGAGTTTCTTTAATTTGATCACTTCTTCACACACATCATTGTATGCTTCCTGTAAACTTAGGTCTTGGTCAGCATCAACAAGTGATACATCCGAATCACTGTAATTACAATCACTTTCAGATTTTGTTAGTACAATCTCAGGAAAATCATTCACAATAGAAGAAAAAATCATAAAAGATTTTTCATCATCAGATGATGAGCTCGAACTTTCAGAATCTGAAATATCACTAAATGTGAAATTCAATGTTTTTCCTTTACTTTTCTTGAAATTTGGACATTCAGTTCTTATGTGGTCATAACCAGAACATTCATAGCACTTTACTTTATTATTATTATCAAATTTTTCTTTCTTCCAATTTTTAGAATAATTTTTCTTTACAAAAAATTATTTACCTCGCTTTTGTCCACTAGCTTTCTTGTTAAACAAGAATTTTCTGAATTTCCTTGCAATGAGATCTATATCCTCATTGTTAAAATTTTCTTAATCAGAAAAATCATCTTGATCCTCTTTTACTGTTTTTAAAGCAATAGATTTACCTTTTCTTGTTTGAGGAAATGAGGATTCATACGTTTGTAAGGAATCAACCAGCTCTTCAGCCCTTATTGCATCAAAATCCTTACTTTCATCAATGGTAGAAACCTTAGGCCGAAATCTTTCAGGTAGAGACTTCAAAATCTTTCTCACAACCCTTGAATCTTCCACCTTCTCACCGAGATTAAACCTGGAATTAACAATATCGTTAAGCTTAGCATAAAAATCATTAAAACTTTCATCTTCCAGCATCTTAATCTCTTCAAAACTTGAATTAACAATTGTAATTTTGAGTTTTTCATAATTTTTGTTCCTTCGTGTGTAACCTCCAAGATATCCCATGCTTCTTTAGCAATCTCACACATGGAGATTCTCTTAAATTCTTATGGGGATATAGCCATGAAAATAGCATTAAATCATTTGCTATTCCAATTAGAGTTGGTGATCTCATCTTTTGTCCAAACATCAATAGTTGCCTTGGGTATAGTCCACCCTTGCTCAACTGTACACCACACACATTCATCCAAAGTCTTAAGAAAGACTCTTATACGAACTTTCCAATAAACATAGTTTTTCCCATCAAAGGGTGGCGGAACATATAATGACGATGACATGATCTACAGGGACACTGATCAGACTCGGATGAGTGAACCACGCTCTGATGCCAATTGAAATTACTAAAGTACCCTTGTATGGTAATGCAACGGAAATATCTACCAATTCACTCAACAAATTGGTTAGTCTTCAAGTATGCATAAAATAAATAAATTGCATAACACCAAGATTGATATCGAAGGGAAACTCTTTAAAGAACTCTTTAAAGGTAAAACCCTACAGAACAACCAAACCCAGAAAAGTCAATTTTATTATTTGAAAATCAATTACAAGTACTCATCAATTACAAAACCTTTGCAACTTGACTCTCTTACTTGCCCAAACAAAAGACCCGTTTGTCTTCTACCGCGGTAGCAACCAGAACCTCTGGTGATATTCAAATATTATCTTTCCTCCTAGAACTCTAGGGGCTAAAGTCCAATCACACGATCCTCCAATCTTGAAGCACGATTACACTCAAAGAGAGATCACAAATATGAAAATTCACTAAAAACTTTTCTCACCAAAATATGCACTAGAAAATGCTCTAGAAAATATGTAGATCAGAATCTTTATAGATCCTAACTAGTAGAATCCCTTAAATAAACAATTTGGAAAGAGTTCCAGTTTCAGTAGGATTCTGCTGACGGATAGAATCTGTCGCGAAGACGTCTCCTGACGGATTGCTGACATGTCGCTATAACTATTCTCTACAGTAACTGATTTCTGTTCAGCTTCTGTTCTGGATAAGTGCAGATTCTTATGGACTCGAATTTCACATAGATTACTTATCTAAACAACCTCTAAGACTTCTAGATAGACTCAATGTTGTTATAGATAAAGTCAATAATTATTTTATATCATCCATAATTACAAACATAATGATAGGATACACCTTATCATTTTAGTCACATAATCCTATCCAAACTTATCAACTAAGTCACCTAATCCTAGCCAAACTTTTGCATCTACAACTTCCTTTCTTCTTTTTGTTTATTTGTTTATTCATTTTCGATTTGCTATTTGGTAGCCAAGATCTAATTCAAGTTTTAACGTGCAATGCCAATTTAGAAAGTACTTTTTATAACTTTTTTTATAAACTAAATATTTCCATGTAAAGGATACTATTAACTAAAATATTATGCAATGAAGCTTAACGAAGTTGAATCAACCAACCAAATAGTTGTGACCAAATATTTAGATCAAAGCGTTAAAGCATATTTGTCAATAAATAAATAAATAAATGATTTAGTCACAAAGAGATTTTATAAAAGTAAATTTACAAATTAAAATAGATCTAACATAACATATAAAACTATGTCAGTTAGTAGGTTCATTTTTATGAATCTCTTTATAATGGTAGCACTTCTCAAATAAATATAACTCTGGTAGTACTATAGTATAAAATTGCATAGGCGATGGAAAAATAAAAAATAAAAATCCAAACCCTTCAAAGTTTTAATCCATGAAATATTTACCTCAATTCATAGTCTAATTTTTGTGTTATATTTAGTTACTGTATTAATGTAATTCCTAATAGAGAGACAGAAAGATAGCGTAGGAATTGAGAAAGCTGAAATGAAAGACGATATTGCGATTCAAATAGGTTACGAAATGGCGCTGGCAATGGCTGAGACGGGCCAGAAGGTGAAGCAAACTTGACGATCATGATGAGGACTGCACAATAATAACGCGCAACAGCTTCACAAAAGAATAATGACACATTTTTATAGGAAAAATATTAGTGGATTCTCTCAAATTTATAGGCAATCTTATTTTTCATGCATTTTAATTTGTTTTATTTATTTATTTAATGTTTAAATAAATGACTATTAGTATTATGTATTTTTTTTCTTAATAATTAAAAATATTTAAAAAATACTTCCAAAAAAAATTATAATAACAATAGGGTAGCTGTAAACGCTAGACGGTCCACTGACATGATGCTTTTCACATACCCTTCGCTGTCATGGTGGTGGCCACAAGCTTCTAAAGCAACTTTCCTTTTATCCGTGGTGGTGAACCTCTTCTCGCTGTCATTCATTCATCCATAAAAAGTCACAAGAAAATTAAATTTATAAATTAATATAATTTGAATGATATATTAAATTTATTTTATAATAAAAATAATTTTATAATTCTATATATTTTATTGCATCATATTAATCTATAAATTTATTTTTATATATTAATCTATAAATTGGTTTTTTTTTTAATGTTAGAATCTGAGAACTCAAAACCAAGCCAAAGTGAGTGAAAAGATTTGTGTTGATAAAAGAGGGCTATCATTTGCATTCGAGCTTGTCCTCAACAGGCAGCACTAGGGTGGTATTTAGATATGGAGATGAAATAAGAGTTTTACAAACTAACAAATTATAGTAAAGTTTACAAACTAACAAGATTTTTTTTTTATTAATTCATTTTATTTTAATTTTACTTGAAAAAAATTATAACGCATTATATCAAATCAATCAATTTACACATTAAAGATCATGAGAAACTTTCCTGCATAGAAAATTAATTCAAGTCAATGGTCAACATTATATAAAGAATACGAATTTGTTGAAGAAGGATGTGAGAAAATACTTTGACAACTTACTAATATACGTGTGTTTATAATTCAATATATATAGAGGAGATTAATTATATTAGGATAAATTACATATGATCGATCCGCCCTCTCAAAGTTATCTAAATATATACATATATATCTGCAAGTTCACGATTCCTTCTATCTTTTCAAAACTGCAAAAGAAGCATTCAATGTGACTATGGGATTGAAGAAGAAAATGAATGGTCATTAATTGCATGTTTATTATATTTTGCGTACTTATTTACTTCATTTCTCTTTCTCTTCATTTTCCTTTTTTTTCAAAAAAAAAAGAAAAATGGTTAATGCAATCTTCATGTCATACAAAATTTCGATTTAAACAAAAAAAGAAAAATATATATATATATATAGAAAGTTGTATATATATATTGTAGCAAGTAAAAATTGTAAATATGCTTAATCAAATCTTATAGGAGAAATTTGAAACAATCCTATGGTTTTTGTTATTGGATCTTAAAAATGGTTATTGGCTCTTATTTCAATCTTTTTTTTTTTAAAAAAAATGGTTATTGCATCTTATAATTTCTATCCTTTTTCTTTTGGTTACTGGGATATCTTAATAATACCTCTATATTATTTATTATTTTATTATTATTTTTTACATACTTTTCACTACTATTTAATATTATATCATTACTTTTTTACTATTATTTACAGAATATCTCACTATCCAAACGCAACATTTGTCTCACATGGTAAATCTAAATTATTGTTTGAAAGCAAAATATCATTTACAAATTTGATTAAAAAATAATTCCACTCCCACTAACTTGAAGGTACTTTATGTGCTCATCTGCAAAGTTTTATATACTATTATTGGGAGTTTTTTTTTTAGCCCAAATATGAATTTCCTAATTGCAAGCCAAATAAATATTATATATGATGACCAAAAACCTTAAGCTTGTAACATTTATACCTTTCTCCAAGCTTCTCATTCTCAAACGCATTCTCACATCCACTTGATCTAACTATGTATTAAAACGAGCTACTAATATCATAACTATCCTCAATCATGAAAATCCATCAATATTATATATAATATATGTAGAAAAGGTTATATAATTAATGAAGCTGCTCATAAACTATATATATGATTCACTTGAAAGCTTTCGAAATATTATTGTAGCTTTCTGTAAAAAAGCGAGAACTCACTATATATGCCTCTTTTTAAAAAAGGTGTTGGGCCTATTAGATATTCTCGAGCTCAATCATTAGTTATTATTTTTAACTATTTAATCCTGTAAATAAACTTATAGCTATATCACTAGTAAAATAAATAAATAAAACTCTAGTAGTGCTGTATCATGACATAAACTTGCATACGCGCATGGCAAAATATAAAAATAAAAATCCAATATAATTTCGGTATTATATTTAGTTATTGTATTGTAATTTGTAATAGAGAGACAGAAACATAGTATAGGAGTTGAGAATGAGGACTGCACAATAATAACGCGTGACAGCTTTATGTGATCTAAGAATAATGAGAATAACTTTTCATATTTCTAATTAAAATGCATACACTCCATCAACATGTACGACATGTATATATTGATATAAAATGACAATATTAGAATTAAATTATTTTCTTATAGCTTTTCGATGCACCCGCAAAATATATAGCAAATTAAATTTTAATTTTAATTTTTTAATTGAACAAAAACTAAAATTAACATTTTTAGTTTTGGTAATAGTAAATTTTAAAAATTAATTATTTTGGTTTTTTCTTGTTTTCTTTTACTTTACTTTTATTTCTAAATAATTTAACGTATATCAAATTAAGTCACGTTAATTTATAAATTATATGATTTCTTTTATAAATTTAATCATTCAAAAAATAATATCATGATATCTTATTAGAAAATGTCGAAATAAATCAGTAATTATTGTTTAGACACAAAACCATATTGCTGAAATTAAATAATGATATATATTTGGTTTGGGAGTTTAGGAAGGAATGGAATATAAAGGGATAGAGTAATAATAATGAGAAATATTGTTCTTCCTTTTACCTTTTTATCTTTTATAATCTTGTATCGTTTTAATTAAATGAATTAATAATCACTCATGAAATGCACTACATCAACGTGTATGGCATGTAATGGCAAAATTTAAAATAAAAAATAAAAACTATTCGTAATTCAAAATTTTAAGTTTGAGGGATAGTATATATCAATTTTAATAACTTATTGGTAAAGGAATGAGACCGGAGAAGCTTCTTCGCAACTTATTGGAGATGTATATTTATTTCTAGTGTACTTAGATTATGCCTATCTTTTTATCAATGAAATAATTTATTACTGATCAATATATATATATATATATATATATAGTGGATGATGATGATGGACCTCCTTATAATATAAGTTTAAAGAAGTGGATACCGCGTTGCATGATAGGAGGAACTTCTTCCGCGCGTATTTTTTTTTTTTATACTAGAAATAGACTTCATTTCATTAATGAATCGAAGTTACAGCTGTGACTTATCAATACAGGAAAAACTCGAACTACAAGTCAAACTACGCATCTGCTCTGGGGCACCCCCGCACACAAATTCCTTTGTGGCGAATCTTGTCTTAACTTCTATAAAAACTCTCTCTTAACAGAGAAAACGTTCTGTAAAAACAGAACTAAACGACCCCTCTTCCAAAGAAAAGAAGCACTGGCCCCCTCCGTCCTCATAGAGGATGAGTACGGGATTCTGCTGTTATGGACACTAAGTCCAATAGCCTATTTCTATTTGATTAATAACTAAAAAAAAACAAAACTGCCAAAAATACAAGTTAAAAAACATAACCACATTAAAAAACTACAAGTGGGCTTAGGGTTTCATCACTTCCTTAACCCGCCGCACCCCATCCTTTCACTTTCTTCTATTTTTCTATTTTTATTTTTCTACTCCTTACGATTTTTGCATTGCCGCCGCGCCCCCTCTCTCCCTAACCAGTCATCTACGCTGCAATCTCCGCCCAACACAAATATCGGCGTGAGCCCCGACAGCACGCCCCACCACAAGCAGCAGCTTCACGAGCCCAAACAGCGCGAGCACCAGTTCCGCGCTCGTTGCATCATATGGAAAGTATTCTCTTTTCTAATCATATATCTTTTTATTTAAATGAATATATAATCACTCATGAAATGGACTATATTATAAGGTGGACCCGTGCCTTGTGTCTCCATTATAGTGTCTCCTAGTGGCGCCTTTATCCTCCATGCCTTTTGACAATGTCTCAAGACAGGATCTTGTTCTCATATCTGATGGGGTCTAATCTTTTATTTTTTTCTGATTAAAGCAGATAAAATCAATCATTACCTCATGTGCTGTAACTTTGAAAAAGTATTACGTAATCGGAACCATAATCATTACCGCCCCGTAGAAAACTTGTAGTCAAGATTGAGGTAATACAGAAAGTCTTTTCCTGGTTAAAAAAAAAAAAAAAGGACTATATCAACGTGTATGACATGTATATTGATATAAAATGACAAGATCAAAATTTAATTACTTTCTTATTGCTTTTCGATGCTACCGCAATATATATGTCATGTACATGATACACTAATTTCTTTTTTTTCTTTTTTTTTTTTTAAATTGAAAAAAAAATAAAATTAATATTTTTAGTTTAGCAATATCTCCGAGCTATCCTTGCAACAGAATGTCTATCCGACAATACATCTCCAATATTAATATAATCTTGTGATTAGCTTTCAGTTGATGTATTTTTATTTCCACTATCGCCTTGGTTGTGGTGCTGCGTTTGAAATGATCATTCATGTCTTTTTTAATAACTTAGTGGTAAATAAAAGAATAATGAGGAGAAATTAAAGGTAGATATAGTGCGTGACAGCTTCTTTACAGAAAGCGTATGCTTTGGCCACGAACTTCCTTTTTACCCATTCATGTGCTGGTCCGCTTCTCGACGTCAATCATCCATTATTTTTATTTTATCTATATAATAGTGTAAACGACATGAAATCAAAGAAATATTGAAATGATCATTCTTGTCTTGTTTAATGATAAATACTAAAAATAAATAAGACAATTCATGATTTACGTGGCTCGAGACTTACATCCACGATCTTCAGTGTAAAACCTACTAAAGTAGAGTTTAATACAAGTTCTCTATCCTCTCCAATTACTCTCATGGAGTTCTCTCTAAAGAATGTCTTTGAGATCCTCTCTCTCTTGCCAGCTTTGCCCTGGCCCCTAGTGGCTTCTATGATGAAGTAACTTGAAAAGTTGTGTACAACAAATATACATGCGTGATCAATTGCAATTGCCAATAATCAATAACTCTGCCACAAGTACTTTATCTCGAGAAAATATTCCCGATCAATATATGTTGTGTTAAACTTGTCCTGTAAAGAGTGAAGATTAACGCTTCGTCAATGGTCAACATTACTGAAAGAAAACGAATTTGTGGAAGAAAGATATGAGAAAATCCTTTGACAACTACCTAATATATATGTATATCTAATTCAATATATATATAGGAAATTAAATATATTAGGATAAATTACATATGATCGATCCACCCTCTCAAAGTTATCTAAATATATATATATATATATATATATCTCTCTCTGTTCAAGTTCATAGCTCATTCTGCCTTTTCAGAACTGCAAAATAAGCATTCAATGAGATTATGGGATTGAAAAAGAAAATGGATGGTCGTTAATTGCATGTTTATTCTATTTCGCGTACTTTCTTATTTTACTTCATTTCTCTTTTCCCTCATTTTTCTTTTCTTAAAAAAAAAAAAGATGAATAATGTAGTTTCATGTCATACAAAATTTCCGATTCAAACATATATATATATATATATATATATAGAACGTTGTATATATTGTAGCAAGTAAGAATCCTAAATCTGCTTCATCAGATATTATAGGGGAAATTTAAAATAATCCTATGGTTTTTGTTATTGCATCTTAAAAATGGTTATTCAATCTTATTTCAATCTTCTTCTTTTTTTAAATGGTTATTGCATCTTATAATTTCTATCAATTTTTTTTTTTTGGTGAGTTAAGAGGCTTCCTCTAAATCCTTTATTTCAAAGCTTTGAGAACTATTTATTCCTAGCTTGGGTACTGATACCTCATTACTATATTTATTATTTTATTATTATTTTTTATCTACTTTTTACTACTATTCACTTATATTCAATATTTACTTTTTCACTATTATTAATAGAATACCTCAAAATACTTCACTATCTAAATGCAACGTAACAGTCTCACATAGTAAATCTAAATTATTTTTTGAAAGCAAAATATCATCTACAAGTGGGATTAAAAAATAATTCCACTCCCACTAACTTGGAGGTACTTTATGTGCTCATCTGCAAAGTTTTATATACTATTATTGGGAGTTTTTTTTTTTTTAGCCCAAATATGAATTTCCTAATTGCAAGCCAAATAAATATTATATATGATGACCAAAAACCTTAAGCTTGTAACATTTATACCTTTCTCCAAGCTTCTCATTCTCAAACGCATTCTCACATCCACTTGATCTAACTGTGTATTAAAACGAGCTACTAATATCATAACTATCCTCAATCATGAATACCCATCAATAATAATACCATTCAAGAAAAATCATTCAAGAACTTAATTTGCATATATTACTAGTTTATGAGCAGTTTCATTAATTACCCAGTCTACATAGATTATATATATATATGATTCACTTGAAAGCTTTCAAAATATTATTGTAACTTTTTGACCTCATTTACCACATCTCCAATACTACATAAATTAGTATTGAAGCTGAATTTTAATGTAGTTTTCTCCCCAATCCCGATTGGGATTACCATCTACAATCCTCTCACTTGATCACTCACTTCATGTTCCAGTTAATTGCTTAGAGCCATAAGCATCCCTCGTGCATCAATATTCGTCTAAATCGTGGCACTCGAGATTTATGGCCAGAGATCGATCCACAAACAAATTAAGCACCATTCACATTAAGTTTAACCACTATATATAAATATATATATATATATATTAATCGATCTATTCAAAATTTGAAAGATTTCATTTATTTTGACTTGCATTGAAATAAATGTGGAACGTCTTCTTTGATTATTTCCTTGAATATTGTTATACATGTAGGGTTGGGATAGTGATTGATCCAATTAATGTTAATTATGTTTTTTTTTTCTTTTCTATGATTCCCTTTATTTACATGCATTTTATTGCAATTCGATAAGCCAATTGATTTTAGCCTTTTTAAGTTGGGAGTATGAAATGAAGATTTTGCTGATACTTGAGGAAAGTCAAGCAATTACTGCTTCTATATTTATTGAAAGTTGTAGAATTTCTTCAAGTTGCTTGCAGCCTACCAAAATAAGGTTATACAATCCAACAAATCCTTCTATGCATGGTGGAAGGACCACAATAATTTCTAATTTTTAAGTTTTCACTATCATATAATATAAAAATTGATGCAATATATCATTTCAATGAACATGAACTAATGATTATAGTTTAATAATGTCGGCAATGGTCTAGTAGTCTATGTTATTTGTTTGTTTCTCATGAAAGATACCATGAGATCAGGATCGGGTCCCCATAACCTAACTACTGTATAAAAAATTTAGCTATCAATTTGAAAGAAACACTTGAACAACTCCACTTAAACATTTCTAGCAGCAATAATGCTATGAGGTGGTATCCCCATGTGCTTACATGGGGCCAAATCAATACGTTCAAAGAAGAAATATTTGTAAACTAAACTCATCGATCTCATCTTTACCTTTGTCATATATTCCATAATCAATCACACTAAATAATTATATATCATATAATTCATAGAATACGAATTATCTTTGAGATGCCTTGGTGGTGAAGTGATAGACATGCGTGACTCAAAATTGCATGGGCATGAAGGTTCGGGTCCTCTTCGAAGCCTAATATTGATAATACTAGAACATGCCCGTTACCTATATATTTTGATTAAGACCGAAAGTCTACCTAAAGTAGAACCTAGCTATCAAACAAATTCAATTAGAATGGAAAACATGGATTGTTGGCCAAATCCCACAAAATCATTTTACGGGTGCTTTCATTGAGTATAGTAAATCATCATGATCCCAAAATCTAACTAATTTCCCCTGCATCTATAGCTCTGATTTCTAGGCCGTTGTCACAATAATCCACTGCCACTCGAATCATGAGCTAGCGAGTTTGCTTGCCAAAACATGGAATCTTTAAAGATAATAAACACTTACGTTGCTGATATTGAATTGGAACTTTTTTCTTTATTAAGGAGACCTGATTTTTATAAGAGGCTTCCTTCATAATTCAAATGTGGCAATGAGAGCGATTATGCACTTGACGAAGTTTCAGATCCATTTGTAGACACAATAGACTGCAGGCCTGCAACCCAGCCCACCCATGGTTGATTTGGGCCCGGTCCGGTGATCAGGTGGAACCAAAATAACCTGTACGGGTCGAGTTAAAATTGTCGTTTTACCTTCTTTTCTTTTTTTGTTTTTTTGAAGTGCTGCTTAGTGCTTTTACCGAACTGTTTTATCGTATACTACCACTTTCTTTTTATTTTTTAACGTTCATGAATACTTCCCAGGAAACTAATGATTTTAACATTGATATTTGAACCGTTTTGGTAGTTTATCACCCACCTCATACAATCATCATAAAATTAGTAAAAATTAAAAAATAATTCAATAACAGTAAATCTTTGCAAATTGCAAAGTAGAAGCACACAAGAATCATGAAGAATGACATCAATAATAGAGTTGATACATGAATAAAAATGGCTATAATCCAATATCCAACTTTATCAAATATATATATATTTATATAGGGAACGGCCCTGGGTGCGTTAGCCTCGGGATGCACCTGACATAATGATTTAAATAAAAAAAAAAAGTAAAAAAGTCAATAGTTTATTTGTCTGGAAAAAGAAAATCAAGATAAAAAAAAATTTAGATTTCAGCAAAGTATGAACATTAATTGGTCTGCATCCATATTGAATTATCTATTTACTCTCTATATAATAATAAAATATTATTAATTTAATAATTTTTTAATTTTTATTTTTATCACATTTTATAATTCTACTAATTAAATATTAATAATAATTATTTTCTAATCAAATTAATAATATCAAACTAATAAGTATTTTATTAGTTAGATTTACTTAAAGTTGAATTTTTCAATGAGAATGCTCTAAAGCGTTTATATTCTAAAGAGTAAATTCATTTTAATCTTTTTATTTAAAAAAATTGAAACAAAAAGAAAGAAAAATGAGTACACTGTCAGAACAAAAAGGATATGAAAAAGAAATTCAATTCATGTGCGCCGCGGGGCTATTAAGGACCTTTTGGTAAAACATGATCCTTCATTAAATTCTACAAGGGAGCTACACGTCAAATGATCAAGTGTCTTGAGGGCATTTTGGTAAAACATGATTTAACGGACTTAGCGTAAAAACAACAAAAGGTAACGGAAAAAAACAAAAGTTACTATTCACAGTTAGATAGTCACTTATTGTAATAAAACAGATATATCTTTCTCTATTATATAAGTGGCTATAGAGCTGCTACAGTAATGAACAGTAACTTGTTGTTCCGTTTTTTCTTCAATTCGTGCTGTGCATTTTGATTCCGTGTTGTGTCTCTGTGTTAGTCTATTATTTTTGTTTGTTATGGTTTTGCAGGTTACGCTGAAGACATACTTTTCCCATCAAACTTCTGAAACACTGCTTATATGCTGAGAATGGAAATTACTTATCAGTATCTCAGCATACTTTTATGTCAGTCCAGATTTTTTTTCTGATGCACTTATATGTTGATAAAGGAAATTGGTTGAGCTAATCTCTATCTGCTTTTGTGTTAGATACTGGTAATAGAAAAATTGTAAAAAAATAAAATCTTAACAGAACATCAAAAATACGAAAACTGATAAAAAAATATTGTTGATATCTCTGCTGTATTTCGAGCAGCCTGGTAGTCTTCTATTGCACTTTATTCATCTCCCATGGCAGTCTTCTATCGCCACTTTATTCATCTCTCACTGCAAATTGCATTTTATATACAAAGTAAATAAAATGCATGTCAGATATAATCACAAAAAAAACACTCTGCCCGTTACTGGAAAATAAAACATATGCTTCATTGGCTTCAATAGTTTCTACAAGCTTCGATAGTTTCTACTTTTGTTCCATTTTCCAATATTTAATACAACTACTACAATTTCTGGAGGCTTTAAAACGCAGCAAACCTGTTGCTTGTTTTCCAGTTCCATTCCACCGAAATCTTTAGTTTTCCCAGTCTCTTGTTTGTTTCTTTATTTTCCCTCATCACAGGTGCATTCCTAGAAAACCTTATATTTTTTGCTTCTCATATCTTCTCTTCCATTTTTTCTTTTGCTGGTTTTTAATGTTTACTCCTGTTTTTTGCTGGTGATTTATTTTCAACTGCTTTCCCAGTTCTTCTAAGGTGTTCTTACCTGGGGTTTTCCAAAAGTGCAGCTTTCTGCTGTTTGATCATTGTGAGTTCATAGTTGTTTAGGTTTCTGCTATTTGATCATTGTGAGTTCATAGTTGTTTAGTGTAGTATTTTATGATGATTGTTTGGTGTAACATTTTTCTGACTTCCTTTTTTCTTTTTCTTTTTTCTTGCTCACTGCAGTGCTTGGTATTTTCTGTGGGTTATTTTGGGTGGTTTGTTTTCAAGTGTTGTTGGTTGAGGGCTTTCAGAGCTGGTCGTTTCTGGTTCTTATCTTTGTAAGTGTATGGTGTTATTTATTTTGTCGCATCGTTTATTATATGATTTATTTTTTCATAAATGCAAAGATGTAAAGGAAAAAACAGAGGTAAAAACAAAATCACCTAGCTTTTAACTTTTGCATCTACGTGTTGATCATATAAAATGCAAATTGTTTTAATGACATGGGCCAAATGCTAAACAGTTTCAACATTCATGAGTTCATTATAAGAAAACTTCTAAGCCAAATGCTTATCTGATTTTTGTAAGTGTATGGTGTTATTTATTTTGTCACATCGTTTGTTATATAATTTATCTTTTCATAAATGCAAAGATCTAAGGGAAAAAACACAAAGGAAAAAACAAAATTACCTTCTACATGTTGATCATATAAAATGCAAACTGTTTTAATGACATAGAAAATGTCATTAAATTATTATTTCATGCCGTGAATATTATTGCTACAAATTGCAAATCAGAGAAAATGTCAGATCAATTTTGCTGTTGTCTGGTCGTCTATTGCAACAATTTGTTGTTGATATGTATGTTAAGATCGAGACGTCAAGATTAGATTATTTTCGTAGCAAACAACAACATATTCGATTTGAGTTATATCAAGGTATTGTTGATACCATTACGCTTGGGGAAACTAATGCTTCTAATGTTGGAAAACGGATTATTCTGCCTTCGTCATTTATTGGGGGTCCAAGAGACATGCGAAAAAGATATATGGAAGCAATGGCTTTAGTTCAGTGTTATGGTAAACTAGACATTTTTTTAACAATGACATGTAATCCAAACTGGCGAGAAATTTCAAATGAATTACGCCCGCATGAGGAGTGTCAAAATCGGCCTGATTTGGTTGCTCGAGTCTTTCGTGCAAAACTAGAAGAATTAAAGGATCGATTATTCAAGCGGTAGATATTTGGAAAAGTCTCAGCATATGTTTATGTTATTGAGCACCAAAAAAGAGGGCTTACACATGCTCACTTTTTAATTATATTACAGAGGGATTGGAAACTCTATGCGCCTGAATCTTTTGATGAGATTGTATCAACAGAAATACCTGATAAAAATACGAATTTGCACTTGCATACCTCTGTTGTTAGGCATATGATGCACAGACCATGTGGGATATTGAATCCAGCAAATGTTTGCATGAAAAAAAGATTATTGCAAAGACCATTATCCAAAAAATCTTACATCGGCTACAACTGTTGGAAATGATTGCTTCCCAATATATAGGCGTTTTGACAATGGAATAACTGTCAATGTGAGAGGTTATAATTTAGATAATCGTTGGGTCGTTCTATATAATCCGTATTTGCTTGCAACATTTGACTGTCACATTAATGTCGAGATTTGTTCTACGGTAAAAGCAGTCAAATATCTTTATAAGTACATTTACAAAGGGCATGATCGTGTTGCTTTCAATTTGGTTTCTGATCAAAATAATCAACAAATTGATGAAATTCAACAATTCCAATCGGCCCGATGGATTGCTCCGCCTAAAGCTATGTGGAGAATATATGGCTTCATTGTTAATGAAATGTACCCGGCAGTGTATAGCTTACATTTACATCTTGAGGATCAACATCAAGTAACTTTTCGAGCAAATGAAGACCTAATCAATGTTCTCAACTCTGATCAGTCTACAAAATCGATGCTGACAGAATTCTTTGCATTAAATCGAGTGGATGAGAATGCCAGAACGTTGTTGTACAAAGAATTTCCAGAATTCTATGTTTGGAGCCAACAATACAAAGAGTGGACTTCTCGGAAAAAAAAAATCTTTATAGGTCCAATTGTTACAGCAAATCCATTTGAAGGTGAGAGGTATTATCTACGGATATTGCTAAATCATGTAAGAGGACCTTTGTCATTTGAAGATCTTAGGACAGTTGATGGTATTGTGGCTCCAACATTTCGTGAGGCAGCAACTATGCATGGTTTGCTACAGAGAGACAGTGTCTTAGAAGATTGTTTACATGAAGCATCTCTATATCAAATGCCGTCCAGTTTGAGACGGTTATTTGCAACTATATTGGTTTATTGTAATCCAACCAATCCGAGAGAGCTTTGGGAACGTTTTGAGCAAGATATGTTAGTTGATTTTAAGTTAACTGAAAATTCTATGTTCAATGTAAGAATGCAAGTTTTGCGCTCTATCTCTTCTACACTTGAATCAATGGGGAAAGACATTAATTCATTCCATCTTCTTGATGACAACATTTGTTTCGATGAAGACCAGTTCGAATCTAGGGAAATCGATGATGAATTGGCAGTTGAAATTCCAGAAGAAGATATAGCTGCATCAGAAGCCCTTAATGGTGAACAACGACATGTCTATAATTCAGTTTTGGGGAATGTTTTTTCAAACAAAGCTGCTACATTCTTTGTTGATGGCCCTGGTGGAACAGGGAAGACATTCTTATACAAGGCACTTCTCGCCGCAGTAAGATCAAAAAAATTAGTGGCACTTGCAACTGCTTCATCTGGTGTTGCTGCATCTATCCTTCCTGGAGGTCGAACAGCACACTCGCGCTTTAAGATTCCACTGGATACTGATGAACATAGCATGTGTTGTGTCAGTAAACAAAGTGCCCTTGCTAAGCTATTACGTGTAGCAAAATTAATTATATGGGATGAGGCTCCTATGTCAAGAAAACAACACATCGAAGCATTAGATAAAATGCTACGAGACATTAATGATTCATAGTTAGCATTCGGTGGAAAAGTTGTCGTTTTTGGTGGAGATTTTCGCCAGGTTTTACCTGTAGTTCGAAAAGGAACAAGACAAGAACAGGTTAACGCCAGTCTGGTTTCTTCCTATTTGTGGCCTACATTGATCAAGTTTCACTTGACTGAAAATATGCGAACAAGATTGGATCCAATTTTTTCAGAATATGTGTTAGAATTAGGCAATGGAATGGCACCAATCACAGTTAATGAAACTATAAAAATTCCTGATAGGATGCTTGTTCCTTATGAAGATGACCGCACTTTGGATCATTTAATAGATGTTGTTTTCCATGATATTCATGAATATTCAATAAATATTTCAGCTATGATGAATCGGGCCATATTAACACCAAAGAACAGTTATGTTGATGAAATAAATGCATCACTGATTGATAGGTTTCCTGGTGAGCTTAGGCGATATTATAGTTTTGATGAAGCAATAGATGCATCTGAACAATCAGTCATGGAGGATTTTTTAAATACTCTAACCCCAAATGGGCTTCCTTCTCATGAATTATTACTGAAGATAAATTGTCCCATCATGCTGATTAGAAACATTAATCCATCAGAAGGACTATGCAACGGAACACGCCTAATTTGTCGGGCTTTTGATCGAAATGTCATTGATGCAGAAATCGCAGTTGGGCACCATAACGGAAAAAGAGTCTTTATTCCAAGGATCCCCTTCTTACCAAATGTTGATGAAAATAGTGGTTTTCCATTCAAACGAACCCAGTTCCCTATCAGATTAAGCTTTGCAATGACTATAAATAAGTTACAAGGGCAAACATTGGATTTTGTTGGGATATATTTACCTCAACCAGTTTTCTCACATGGTCAATTATATGTGGCTTTATCAAGGGCTAAGACTGCATCTACAGTCAGGGTTTTAATTCGGCCAGTGTCGACTGAACAATCAGAAAAGAACTGCACAAAAAATATTGTGTAAACAGAATTATTAAGATTGGCATGTTCAAATTAATGTTATATAGGTAATGATTCAATTGTATAATTTGAGTTTAACTACTTAAACAAAATTACGCATTTAATAGAATTCTCTTTTCTGTTTGTTTAGTATTGTGTTCTTCAAATATTTATTGTGTTCTTTATTTCACTTTGGAATTTTCTTTTTAAATTTAGCATTGGGTTTACTATACTTACACATTTAATATATTTGTATGTGAACAGCTTTAAAGATGCGGACGGTTTATACATCGATCAAAGATATCACTCCAAATATAAAGAATTGGAAAATGAAAATGATTGTGGCAGACAAGTCACCCAAACGAACAGGCCAACGCTCACCAGTGAAGTACCAAAGCCTAACATTGATTGATCCAGAGGTACAGTATTTATTTCTATGTATTGTCTTTTGTTTTTATGGGTGTACTAAAAACTTGTAAAGGATTTGTTATTTTTGCATTCTATCTATTAAGTTTTGTTTTTTTAATTTTACTACTGATTTGTTGGGTTTTTTGATGTTAGATTTTTTTAAATCTTTTCATGTTATATAAATGTTGATGGTGTTCCATTCATTTAGTTATCTTCTTGTAACACATTTAAAAAAATATTATTTTTATAAAACCCAAAAACAATTTAAAATCAAACAAAATTACTATACTCAATTATTCATTACAATTTTTATTTTTGTAAATTATTCGTTTCAATTTTTTTTACTGTACAGGGAAATCGAGTGCAAGCAACAATGTTTGATAAAGATATTGACTCACGAGATGATACTTCACATATTTTTCGGTCATATTACATCAGTAATGCATATGTGAGGCCGCTGGATCCAAGGTATAGAATTGAAACATATGAATATCAATGGATCCTAAATTCTAAAACGATAATTGAGGAAGTTTCAAAGGATGAAGAACAATTGGAGCCACCGAAGTACCAACTCATTCCGTTCAATGAATTAGACGCTTACAAAGACTTAATTGCAGAAATAGGTAATTCACTCTTTATTTTAGAATCTTTAATTATCAATATATTAAAATTTTAAATCTTGTTTGTCAGATGTTTTGGCTGTTGCAATCCATGTCAAACCATGTAGAGAGATAACTTCAGCGCATGGACTAACAACCATTCAGGAAATATATGTCATTGACCAAAGGTAAAAATATTTTTTAGGTAGTGATCTCTTTTAGAATTATGTTTCAGTCTGTATTTCTAACATATTTTGTTAATTCTTTTTTTTTTTCCTGATTTTGTAGCTTAAACCCTATACGTTTAATTATGTGGGGTCAGTTTGTACAAGATGAATGCAAAAAAATCTCAGAAATAATTGGGACGAAGCCAGTTATATTTGGAACAAGGCTTAAAGTTGGTTCTTATAATGGTATTTTCTTTTCATAATTAACAACCTTATATTTTCTTTTAAATTGTATATGCTTGCATTAATCATGATCTCTATTTTCAATGAAGGATTGTCCCTTTCATCGCATCCGAAAAGTAAATTTATGATCAATCATGTTCTTCCTGAGGCAACTTCGTTGCAAGAGTGGTAATTGTCACAATTAAGTCATTATTTGTTTCATGCCACTTGAATATTGGAATCTCCATATTTTTATTTCTAATGTTACATTTGTTTTTATAAATTTTAAGGGCGGTGATTAATGATTTATTACTTGAGAGTGTTATTGCAAAATGCTTGACATACCCGTCTAAATCTCTATCTTTTGTTGGTATTCAGGAAATAATCAAGAATTGTGATGTTGCTGAATTGATCAAAAGTTTACAACCCATGGCGGTAAAATCCTATTTTTCGTAACAAATTCAAATGTTTATACAATCAATTCATCTAAAAAATTGTTTCTAATGTAATGCAGAAAGCGAAATTTTGGATAAAGGCAAGGATAATTGTGGTTGACTTGCGCCAGATATTTTTTTACATGTCGTGTATTGGCTGTAATAAAGGAACTGGGTACGATTACAATGATAGCTTCCTTTGTTACCATTGCAAACACCAAAGCATTTCCCAACCACGGTATGTATCTTTCAATTTTTTTGTTTTCTTTGATAATTTATGTGATAGATTTAATATAAAACTTTTATAAATTCTAACTTAAAATGATATTTCCAACAAATTTATAGTTGTCGAGCATATGTTGAACTCGACGATGGTACATGAAGACTATATGCTGTTATGTTTGGTGGAGTTGTAAAGGAAGCATTCGGTTGTTCGGCAGTTGAACTTATGAATCACACTGGCGATGTATGTTTTCTTATTTTCCATTGCCTTTATTGTTGTGAGTAAAAAAGTCCATCTTAGTAGACCCTAATCACACAAGGCTATTAAAAACGAGACTATTAAAGTACATTGAGGTTTATGTTAAAAAAAAAAACTATTAAAAGCAAATGACAAAAATCATTTAAATTGATTTTTATATACTTATCTGTTATGCAATTTTATTTTTATTTATAACATGCATACTAATTTAATTAAGAACATTGCATTCAAATATTTGTGTTAATTTACAAGACATTAATTTCTAGTATATATGTTCTTTAAAATTTTATTAATCATGCAAGGCTATTAAAAATTTCTTTGACAGGAACATCTGCCATATATAGAAAAATCTTGTGGCACAAGTTTCGCAGAAAGAGTGGATGATTGAGCTTTTAGTAGACCCCAATCGACTTAACCAACAACAGCACAAGAATTTCAATGTCGTCTCTATTGATGGAGTACAAGATGACACAAAATGATGGATCATAGTAAAAACATCAAGTGACTCATATTTTGAATTGATGTTTTTGTTGGGTTTGTTGCCAAAACTATCAATGTTATAAATATGTGTTGAACTATGTTATATTTTGAATTGATGTTTTTGTTCGGCTTGTATTAAACTTATCACAGACAACTTTGCTAAAACTAGCGATATTATAAATATGTGTTCGACTATGTTATATTTTGAACTAATGTTTTTATCTTCTAATCTACGCAAGCATGTAATTGTTATACTCTACTTAACTATCATTACTCCTAAATATTTGCTAGATTTCATATTGTTTCTCATATGCCATAAATTATTCTTTAAAATCAATTTTTTTATGAAATGTATACTATTTTTTTAAAATAATTATTTCACCGAACTAGGCAAACGTGCTTTGCACGTTGTTCCGACCTAGTATATATATATATATACACCACGCCTACTTCTCGTAGGACTCCTTTCAGAAATCCCCTCAGGCCTTCCCCACTAAGAGCTTACTGCTGCACAAACAAACAACTGTTATCAGTTTGACAATTTCTATCCCCATCAAAGGAATGCGTGCATGAAGTTGAAGAGCATTATATGCTGACAAATGAAACATATATAGCAATTTTTCTTGCAGTTTCTAATTCATCTAGATCAAGAATATCAACTGGGACTGAAGAACAGCAACTGGCAAAGAAAAAACATATTTGTTTCCAAACTGTAATGAAAAATATTTGTCATTAATCCAATCCAATGAAATGACTGGACACAAATATTTGTCATGTTTTCCTTTGATAACCATGAGTGGAAAAGCCTTGAGTAAAGCTTTTTACACAAGTTTCAGTTGAAACACTTCACTCACATAAGAGATCAAATGATTATATATATTGTTAAATAAGAGATGGTAAATGTTGTGAAAACTCCAATTATACTTTCAGTATTTTATTAATTTGTGATAAACATTACCTTTTATACAAGAGGAAGAATCAAATTGAACAAAAAATTAATTATACGAAATATTCAAACAAGCACAAAACAGAACAGAAGTTGCTCAAGACTTGCTCTGCAGATAACCTTCTTGACAGATCCCTACAAACCATCTTCCTCACTCAAGTTATCAATTCTTATCCTAAATTTTCTTGAAACTTTGAACAAAAGCCAAACAAAGACAATTCAGAAATACTTTTAGTTGCGTTGAACAAAAAACAGAGGGCATACAACACTGTCCTTTACCCTTCACCATCTTTGTAAGCTGACCAAGCCCTGAACATGTAAAGCACTATCATATACTATTGTCGGGAGATTTTTTTAAAGCCCAAATCTGAATAATTTCTTAATTGCAAGCCAAATAAATACTATGGTGACCAAAACCTTAATTAAGCTTGTAACGTGTGTACTTTGTATTAAGATGAGCTACTAATACCATAACTATCCTCAATGAATAGCTTATGAGCAACTTCATGATTAACTACGTACCTTGTCTATATACAAGATATATATGATTCACCTCAAGGCATTTGAAACATTATTGTAACTTTCCAACTTCATTTGAAACATTATTGAAACATTCATCTCCATAGATTAGTATCGAAGCTGAAGTAATGTAATTATCTCCCCAATTCCCATCTGGGTTGCCATTTACAATCCTCTCGTCATGGCTAAAGCTTAGGTTTAAACTGCTGATCACCTAATCATTCACTTCATGTTCCAGTTTACTTAGAGCCATAAGCATCCCTCCCTCCTTAAGATTCCTCTGAATTGCGAATAACGTCCACGCGAGATCAATTGCCAGAGATCCACAAACAAATTAAGCACCATTCTGCAGATTGAGTGTAATCACCATTAATCTATTCAAAATTTAGAAGATTTCATTTATTTTGATTTGCATTGAAACAAATGTGGAATGTCGACTTCTTTGATTATTTGCTTGAATATTGTGTATATATATAGGTTTGAAATACTGATTCTAATTGTCAATTATGTTTTTTCTTTTTGGTTTTTCTCGGGTACTAATTCTTCTAATCAAATGAATGCATACATCAAGGCAATTGGGACAAAGTTAAACAGCTAGGAAAGCAATTACAATAACAAAAGAATGAGATAAATTCGATGATATATGGGGATTGCTCATCTGATCTCCATGTTGCACTGCACTCATCAGCATGGTATAAACCACACCCACCACCAGCTAAACACCACCCATGCTGCGGAAGGTCAGTCTCATCGATCTACGACTATGCATACCCAAGTCCAAGTTCTAAATCCAAATCTTCATTAATGAAATCATCATCAACATCTTCCAAATCCGCAATGCTCAAGGTTGAAGATCGCATCTTCTGTTGTGGGTTCCAATCAGGTTCCAAGTTATGATCACCATCATCTCGGTATCTCTTTGAAACTTGAATACGATCCACGAAATCTTCATTCTTGTATATTAGATGTACTCCAACACACTTTAAGATTGCTTCCTTTGAGTAAGTACTTCGAAATATAAACCTCAGATTGTTCCCGATCTCCCTGTACTTCGGTTGTATCTCAATACAATTTGCAACTATGTATTGTAGCCATACATGATTTGGGCCCATTGGATGAAATAGACACATATCAAGTCTAATCTTCTTACCACTTATCGAGACAGTAATAGTTTCGAGTCCCACCAAAATAGGCCCCACAACAACACACAAAACTAATGCCACGATCTCATGCCTACGCAGGAGCGCATTGTTAATGTCTATTTCACAGTAATTACTATATGAAGTAGTCTCCTTGTCATACTTGAACCACTTTGGAATCCTACTTCCTGGATAGATAATCCTACTTAAAGTTTTCATCCGAAAGCGTTCCTATTAGGCCAAATATATATAAGAAAATAAATGCAAACTATCAAATTATATGGCATACGAAACATATAGAAATTAGAGAAATAGATCAGATATACATATATACCTGAAGCAATATTGGATTTGGTGCATGATTCCCTACATTTACATGCATTTTATTACAATACGATAAGTCAATCCATCTTAGTTGTTTTAAGTCGGGTGTTCCAAATGAAGATTCTGCTGATACATGAGGAAAGCGTTCCAATAATGTGCATCCTCCAGCATTTACCACTCCTATATTTGATAGAAGTTGTATAATTTCTTCAAGTTGCCTGCAATCTTTCAAATCAAGGTGCCAGATTCCAACAAATCCTTCTATGCATGGAGGAAGGCTAACAATACCACTATTAGATAGATGTAATTTCCTCAAACTGGATGAGAAATTAAATGTCTTCAATAAATTTGATTCTGGTAAAACCAGAGATGGAGATGGCCATGGTGTTGAGAAACAATCCTCTGTAGAAATGCTTGAACTCGTAATTGGAGGCAACGATGCGAGCAGTTCTGCACTTGATGAAATTTCATTTTTTTGTGTACATGGCCTTGATTGTCCATTATGCCCCACCTTCTTTCCAAAATTTCCAAAATTTGAACAATCAACGACGCTAACATTCTCTAGATGTTCCAACTGAAAAATATTTATTGGAAGAATCACAAAGCTTTTGCACCCATACATAAATAACTCTGAGCCCAGTGAGGTTTGTAATAGATGAAGGGAGCTCTTTTATTACGGTACTATGTGACCGTACACACTTCAAATGTTCCATTTCACACTCGATTTCAGGAAAGTTTTCAAGGTGTTAAGAACTCAATACAGAATGAATTGAGAGCTTGATGTATGCAGAAAAAGAAAGAAACAGAGGAGAGGAAATGAATTTGTGTAATAGACTGAATTGCATTGAATGAAATATACGTAAACTGTACAAGTGTACTTATACTAAACTATCAACTTATAACAGAAATAACAGAATTTATTTCTTCTTCTCTTCTCTGACTTTTTCTTCCTTTGACTTTAATTCCATATTCTCAATGTGTGAGGCTATACTCCAACACCCCCCCTCAAGATGAACATGGATATTAAGAATGTTCATCTTGCGAATTATGTGATGAAAGAGTAAAGAACCGAGAGGCTTTGTGAAGATATCTGCCAATTGCAATCTTGATGGAATGTAGAAGAGCTTGATAGTGTTTTCCTGTAGCTTTTCTCGGACAAGATGACAATCAATTTGAATATGTTTTGTTCTCTCATGCTGGACTGGATTTGTGGCAATAGATAAGGCTGACTTGCTATCAGTGTAAAGTGAAGTTGGCTGATGATGGTTGATGTGTAGATCTTGTAAAGCATAAAGTAACCATTGAATTGCACAAGTGGTTGCTGCAAGTGCACGATATTCTGCTTCTGCAGAAGATCTACTGATAGTAGCTTGCTTTTTAGACTTCCATGAAATCAGTGACTTGCCCAAAAAAATAGCAAAATCTGTAATGCTTCTTCGAGTATCAATGCAGCCTGCCCAATCACTATCTGAGAAAGCTTTAAGCTGTAAATCTGATGAAGAAGAGAAAAATAGACCTTGTCCTGGTGTGGCTTTCAAGTATCTCAGTACTCTAACTGCTGCTTGATAATGACTTACAGCAGGTTTAGCAAGAAACTGACTTAATACTTGAACAGAATAAGCTAAATCTGGTCTTGTGACTGTTAGGTAGAGTAGTCTTCCAACAAGTCTCCTGTAAGCTGATGGATCCTCGTAAGGATTAGGANTTGTTCCGTAACATGGCTATTGTGGGGGTCAAGGGCTTCTCAAGTTTACCAAAGAATTGCCTTCTCCTTTGTTACGTGTTCTTTGGTGCAGCCATTCTGATAAATTTGATAAGAGATAGAGTGGATAAGAAGTGGGGAAGGTACATTCCACTTCCAATGGCAATGGCAATACCCTTCTACCTAGGACAATATTTTGCCATTGACATGTGTGTTGGAAGCTTAATACTGTTCATCTGGGAGAAGATAAACAAGAGCAAGGCTGATGCTTTTGGTCCTACAGTAGCATCTGGTTTGATCTGTGGGGATGGGATATGGACTTTGCCTGCTTCTATCCTTGCTCTGGCTGGGGTCAAGCCACCGATTTGTATGAAGTTCTTGTCGCGAGGCAGTAATNAATGAGAGCAGTGGACAACTTTGCAAACCACTGTCTAGAAGCCTGTTTCAACCCATAGAGACTTTTGAGAAGTTTACAAACTGTGTTACTGTAACGCCCGTCCTTGTGGTGGGTTTTTTTTTTTTTTTTATAAAGAAAAGGACGACGGGAATTACCGTCCATTTAAAACCTTTTACAGTCCTTCCCAGGGTGCAGGACTCTACGTTATAAAATAAAATGTGCTTTTACGATAAAAGAGTTTTGGAGTGGGAAATAAAATTCTTTAAAATAAAAAGACCTTTTCTTATGTTTAAAACCTTCATGCCTAGACTTCCGTGCTCTTTCCCTTTGGCTGTGTCCCTCCTGGGCGTACTGCCCATTTAGCTTCCTGTGGGGGGAGGGGCACACATAAAAACTAAAATGAGTCGAATACTCAGTAAGCGTTACTTCATACCGTTAAAATATAGCAACGTAGGTTTTCATTCATGCATTCGTCATTCCATACATACTATACGTACATGCATGCGTGCTTTCGTTAAAAACATCAGTGAACGGGGGCTTTCTTTCTTAAAACGTGCTTTTCTTTTCTTTGAAAACCTTTCCCCCGTCACTAGCTTCATTTCTTGAAGAATGCGATGCATTCATACATACGGTTACATTACTTTTCTTTCACTTTCATAGGCCGGTGCACGTCGTTACGCCCCGCTTGCTGGGGTTAGCGGCCTTTTGGACCGATGGATTCGCCCGTGGCCACGGGTTGGAATCCCTTTCCGTCTGGGTGCAGCACTGGGTCGACTACCAGATACTACTGCCCGGCATTGCAATCTGCCCCGTTCATTCCTTTGGGTACCCCTTTCCGTTCATTCAGTCCATATGGCCGTTACGTAGTTTCATACATTCATGCTTTCATTCATTCATTCATTCATGTCGGCTCTAAAGAGCCGAGGCTTTCATTTCATTTCATTTCGGCTCTATCTTTCTTTGAGCCGAAATGTGATCATCATCTTTTCTTTTCATTTAACAGTTCTTTCATGGAAAAACATCTTTTCGTGGTAAAACATTCTTTTCGTTTAAAAGCAGAGCATCAGTTCTCAGGGACCAGTTTTAAAACACTTTCTTCGCGTCTCTTTTAAAGCATCGTTCGGAAGCTCGAGGCATCACCCTCGAAGCTTCCTTTTCTTTTCTTTAGAAAATACGTACAATAGGTACATCTATAGTCATCCATTCACATGCATACAATTAGTACTTTTGGGTGCGTAAAAAGGGGCTTTCATAGAGGGGCTGTACATACGTATACATTTCAATACTTAGCATGCTTTCTTTAAAACATCTTTCGTGTCCTTTCTTAAAGCATCTTTCATGGGAAAACAGTTCGTCTTTCTTTTTCATTCATACTTTAGAAAACTCTAGAAGAGCATGAACGTAACACTTACCTGGACTCCATGCTACTTTCATACTTATGCAGTCCATTCATACCGTTCAGTCCATTCATGTGTGTGTCAGATGGCAACCTACATGCATACATAACCTTTACGTTATTTTCTATCTAGTGCATAAATAGCTGAACTAGAAATAGAGCTATTCCTTTACTTAAAACACTCTCCTTCTATCCTGTGTCCTTTCACGTCCCTTATTATGATAAAACCCTTGGAGACCCATTACGGTCTCTACTTCTTTCAACCTTACGTTCTACCTCGAGTGCTTACTAGCTAAGGGGAATCCATGATTCACCATAGCGTTAAGACACTAAGACCTGTCTCATTCTTCTCATTAACCACTTTCCGACGCATGACTTAGACTAACTAAGTCATGCATCCCATTCTTAGACAGTACCTTCATTATTACCCTCATGTATCTTAGCTCACTCTACTTCTCATGATCATCCATACTCGTTACACGGCTCCAAGCCACTCTGAGGCTTGAGCACCGTGTAACCATACTTAGGACAGATTACCCATTACATATGGTGAATCCGTCCGGCACGTGCGTCTAACCAGACAACACACGTACCTTACTCCTTTATCCCTTAAGACCATCATTTAATACATTGGTCACGGACTCGTATGGCGAACGCCATACTCCGTTACCAACCTTCTCATATCCGGCTAGCACGACCCTCCGTGCTACCCGAACCTCATGACAGTTCATCCCAACACTTAGAACGATGGGACTCTGTCCATAAATACACCTTACGTCACGCCACATAGCTCGAGACTAAATCCCAAGCTATACCGTGACCCTGTCACGTCACCTCACATACATCCTAACCCATCACAGCACAGCTTCATGATTGACTACGTCACTTGATGACGTTGCCCAATCACGTTTCCGCTGCACTACTCTGATACTTCTTGGCCACTTAGCACATACTCATGGCCATAAGCCAAATCACATGGCGACACTCGTCGCCGTGGATTATAGCCATATCACAACATCTTACTTCACGTCATATAGCTCGAGACTATTCTCAAGCTACACCATGACCTTGTCACGTCATCTCTGACACTTTAATCCATCACCTATACGTCAACTTCCAACTCATTACGAGTACGGTTCCTCACGTACTCCCGTCACATCGTGACACCTCATTACGTTCCCGTTACAACACTCTTTCGTTAACTCTTCATCCATCACAAGCACGACCTCTTAATCGGCCACGTCACTTAGTGACGTTGCCCAGTCACGCTTTCGCTACTCTGATACTTTCCAGTCACTTCACACTTACTCCTGGCTATAGGCCGATTACACGGCGACACCCGTCACCTTGGACTACAGCCGTACTTCACAGCACAACTCCATGATTGACCACGTCACTCCATGACGTTGCCTAATCATGCTTCCGCTGCACTGCTCTGATACTTTTTAACCACTTTGCACTTATTCCTGGCCATAAGCCAGTCTCATGGCGACGCTCGTCACCTTGGACTACAGGCCTAATCTCACACTTCGGGACACTGTTCCACAGTTCCCGACACCATACGTCGAGCTCTTCGCCCATTACTACGACTTCACCTTTATTTTCGCGACACGCCACACGGTGTATCGCTGCACCTCATGGAGTACACTCCTCATGTACTCCTTCACAGGACTACGCTATATCACCACTATGGCACTCACGCCATATGGTGTATCGTTCCGCCACATAGAGTACACTCCACGTGTACTCCCTTCACAGGATTACGCTATATCACCACTATGGCATACATGCCATACGGTTTACCGCTCTATCACATAGAGTACACTCCACGTGTACTCTCTTCACAGAACTACGCCACATTACCATTATGGCACTCACGCCATATGGTGCGTCACTCCATTACAATGGAGTACACTCCACGTGTACTCCCTTCACACAACCATGCTACTTCACCGCTATGGCGTACACGCCATGCGGTGCGTCGCTCCACTACATGGAGTATACTCCGCGTATACTCCATTCACAACACTCCGCTATATCACTAATACGGCATACATGTCGTACTGTGCATCGTTTCCCAACATGGAGTACACTCCATGTGTACTCTATCCACAATACTACGCCACGTCACCGCTATGGCATACACGCCATACGGTGTATCACTCCACTACATGGAGTACACTCCACGTGTACTCCCTTCACAGCACTTCGCCACGTCACCGCTATGGCACACGCCATACGGTGTATCATCTCACCACATGGAGTACACTCCACGTGTACTCCATTCACGGCACTACGCCACGTCACCGCTATGGCATACACGCCATACGGTGCATCATCTCACCACATGGAGTACACTCCACGTGTACTCCATTCACGGCACTAGGCTACACCACTACTACTGCACATACACTGCCACCACATTTCACAGCACAGTCCACAACACTACACAGCACACTTCCCAACTACGCCCAACACTTCACTACAGCACGTCACATCACCACTACACAGCGAATCCTATAATACTAGCAGCACAGTCCACAACCTAGTCAACTAACGGCACAGTCCACAACCTAGTCAACTAGCTAGCATCTAACAATTAATATAAAAAGCGAGGGATAGAGATTTATACCATCGACGGGATAACCCGTGCGTCGCTCGTTGACCGTTACAGCGATAACGCCGGTGGAACGTACGGGGTGGCTACACCGCGTACAGTGGCTGTTTAGGCGTTTAGATAGCTAGGTGTGGTCTTGGAAGAGCCTAAGGTGGCCTTGATGATGCTGGCAATGGGCATATCACAGCGGATCTCGCTGTGTACAGTGGCGGTCAGTCACACGCAGTGACTGTCCATCACGTGCAGTGATCAACCCACCACATAAAGTGGTGGTTTGAGCCTAAGGCTGGGCTAAGGGAACTGTCGGAGGAGCCGTGGAGTCTCGGTGGTGGTCGGCACGGTGGTCCATGGTGGTTGCCGTGCACTGTGAGGGGAATGGGTGCCGTGGGAGAGTGAGAGAGAGTGTGTGCGCATGGGGGACAGATCGGGGCCGTGGGTGGTACCGTTGGGTTCGTGGTGACCTAAGGATGCCGACTAGGGTGGTCATTTGCCGTGGGTGGCGGCGGACGGCGGCGGGGGAGGCTAAACCCGTGCGGTGGAGAGAGGGGCTTCGGGCGGTGGAGGAGAGGCCTATTGGCCGTGGGTTTGCTGGAGGAGGAAGGGGGAGACCTCAGGAGTCTCGTGGTGGTGTCCGGTGGCTGAGACAACCGCGCACGGCGGCGCTAGGAGCTCGCACAGTGAACCCGTGCGTGGGTGAGTTGTGCTCGTGCATGGTGGAGGGAGGTGGCTGCATGGGAGGGGCTGAGGCCGCTGGAGGTGGCCGGTCGGTGGCAGGGGAGGCTGCCGTAGGAGAGGTGGCACCGGAGGACGGCGCACGGCGGCGCATGGAGGACTAAGCCCGTTCGGGCTTGCACCGTTGAGGGATGAGGAGGGGAGAGCGTGGGGAGGCATGGCCGGCACTGGGGGACTCGCCGGAGGGAGGTGGTTCCAGTGGTGTGGGCGGTGAGGCACGCCGGCGCACGGCGGCGCGGGGCTGAGGCTGAAACCGTTCGGACGTGGGTAACGCGTACGGGAGAGGCTGAGAGAGGAGAGAGAGAGGGGAGGGAAAAGTGAGGGAGAAAGAGAGAGGGCTGGGGTTTTATCCTAAAACCTGACTTCTGGGGGTCTATAAAATGGTCTACAAGGACCCTTAAACACTGATTTGAAAACGCGTAAAAGCTAATTCAATTAAAAGCACTAAGAGTAATTAAGATAGAATATTATTTAAAATAATATTCCCTCATCATTTATAAAATGATGAAGTCTTACTTAAAATATTTAAAAGAGTAAGACTATTAATTTAATTAAAGATTCCATCATTATTTAGATTACATAATATTTTAAATAACTGGAATCATTTACATAAAATGATTCCCACAATTATAATATTTTTGGAGCTCTTCAAAGATGTTATAATTGAGTTATTTAAAATATTCCTTAGTTAAATAATAATAGGAATCTTCCATTTAAAATACACATTACTTTAAAACACAAGATATAACTTTAGAAATCACGTAGTATCTTTTAAAAACAAGCCATCGGGATCTGGCACGCATAACGGGGCTCTTAGACACTAAAGAGAAGGAGCGGGCTGTCTAACACATCTGACGTAATTGCTTACGTCAGAAGAAGGAAGAAGGAGCAGGTCTACTGCATCTGACGTAATGGCTTACGTCAGAAGAAGGAAGGAAGAGCAGGGTATTACAGTTACCCTCTTTGACAATCAATCCAGGAGGTAACTCCATATACACTTCCTCATGCAAATCACCATGTAAAAATGCGTTATTTACATCTAGTTGGTGAATGTGCCAGTTTTTATTGCAGCGATAGCAAGTAATAATCTGATGGATGTAATCTTAGCCACAGGAGAAAATGTATCAAAGAAATCCAATCCCTCTTGCTGAGTATAACCTTTAGCCACCAATCTAGCTTTATACCTCTCTATAGTTCCATCAGCCTTATATTTAATTCGAAATACTCATTTGCAACCAATGGTCTGTTTATTTTTAGGAAGAGTAACAAGCTTCCAGGTTTTATTTAATTCTAAAGCATGAAGTTCTGTTTTCATAGCAGTTTGCCATTCAGGTAGTGCAATAGCTTGTTTGTAGGTTTTAGGTTCTGTGGAGTTTGAAATGGAGGCAAGAAATGCTTCGTGTGAATCTGACAATCTATTTGCAGAAAGAAAAGATGAAATAGGATAGAGATTACCTTTAGTAGAAGAACAAGCAGTAGAAGTAGATTCATGGTTTGCATTTGAAGAAACATTGCTACAATAATAATCCTGCAGAAAAATAGGTGGTTGTCTAATTCTAGAAGATTTTCTGAGATTGGATGTATTTGTAGCATTGTGATGAGAAACCTGATCAGTGTTTGAAGTTATTTCATTGGAAGGAACATGTTCTTCATTTTGCAAAGGAGATGATGAGGTTTGTACTGAAATAGGAGGTGAACTCGTATGAACTTCAGAATTATAGGGAAATTCTGAAGGAGGAAATAAAAAGGAATGAGTCTCAGTTGGTGATGGAAAAACTGTGAATGGAAAAATGGTTTCATGAAATATAACATTCCTAGAGATAAAGACTTTGTTGGTGTTAAGGTCCATTAATTTGTAACCTTTAACATCAGAAGGGTAACCAAGAAATATTGATTTTGTAGCTCTTGGATCGAATTTCTGTCATGATTTGTAAGTGTAGAAGCAAAACAAAGACAACCAATGACTTTGAGGTGGGAAAGATTAGGTGGTTTATTAAAAAGCATTTCATAAGGTGTTTTGTTTTTAAGAAGAGGAGTTGGGATTCTATTTATAATGTGTGCTGCAGCCAACACACAGTCACTCCAAAAAGTTAAAGGAAAATTTGCTTGGAACATTAAAGCTCTAGCTGTGCTTAGCAGGTGCTGATGTTTCCTTTCAACAACTCCATTTTGTTGTGGAGTTTCTACACAACTTCTTTGCTGTAAAATGCCATTTTCATTGTAAAATTGAGTAAGGAAAAATTCTGGTCCATTGTCTGATCTCACAGTTTTAACAGAAACAGTAAACTGTGTTGCTATCATTTTACAAAATTTTTTGATTAAAGGTGGTACTTCAGATTTTGCCTTAAGCATGTATACCCAAGTGCTACGTGTAAAATCATCAACTATAGTTAGAAAAAACTTAAAACCAGAATAAGAAACAGTGGCAAAGGGACCCCATATATCACAATGGATCAAATCAAACATTTTATTAGATTTACTTTGAGATACAGGAAATGAGAGTTTTCTTTGTTTTGCTAAGGGACAGATGTCACAGACATTATTACAATCAAGAGTTATAGAGAATTCCAGCTTTTTGAGAGAGGATAACCTTGAACTAGAAACATGTCCTAATCTACAATGCCAAAGATCTAACTGTTTTTGAGTAATGGCTGAAGCATAAGGTGTAGAATTAGACTTGTATTGAATACAGGAATAAGCTTTGGAATAAGCTTGAGGTAAGTTGTAGAGTCCTTGTTTCTCAAATGCAATCCCAATCATCTTCTTCATTGATTGGTCCTGTAAAAGGCAATAAGAGCCATAAAAAGATAGACAAAGATTAGATTCTTTGGTTAGTTTGGAAACAGATAATAGGTTGAAAGAAAAGGTGGGAACACACAGAACATTATGTAAAAATAGTGTTAGAAAGACATATGGTTCCAATGTGTGAAGCTGGAACAGTATGTCCATTAGGCAGATTAATTGAAGTAGAAATTTGTTTAGGTGGAGAAGAATATGGAGGGGTGAATAGATCATATGATCTGTTGCACCAGTGTCATGAATCCAAGAAAAATTGGATTTTAGAGTAGAAGAAACAGAATTACAGGAAATAAAAGGGTGTTCTGTACCAGAAAATTGAGAAGAAGTGACAAGGTTTACTACTGCTGTCGAGATGGTGTTCTGAGAGGGTTGAGAAGAATTGGCAAGTGCTAGAAGTTTATTGAATTCTTCAGAAAAAGAATTGAGAGCTTGATGTATGCAGAAAAAGAAAGAAACAGAGGAGAGGAAATGAATTTGTGTAATAGACTGAATTGCATTGAATGAAATATACGTAAACTGTACAAGTGTATTTATACTAAACTATCAACTTATAACAGAAATAACAAAAATAACAGAATTTATTTCTTCTTCTCTTCTCTGACTTTTTCTTCCTTTGACTTTAATTCCATATTCTCAATGTGTGAGGCTATACTCCAACACAAGGCTTATACAACCTCCAAGTTCAAGTGATTTTAGAGATCTCAACTTGAAGCTTCTTGGCAAATTCTTTAGATTGGAGCAATTATAAAATCTTAATTCAACAAGCTTATCTAGAAATCCATTAGAATCATGAACCTCAACTAAATTTTTACATCCATCAAGAATCAACTGCTTTAGATTTGAGCACCTTGAAAGATTCGATATTTTTGTCAAGTATTCACATTTACAGAGATTCATACTTGTTAAGTTCTATAAAAAGAACAAAATAAAGGAAATATATTAACTAGCAAAGGAAATTCACAGCATACCTTCAATGAAGATATAGAAATCGACTTATTGAAAATAAAGGAAATATATTAGCTAGCAATCTCACGCCTCTCTCTCTAATCATGCCACTATCCATCCTTAAAACAAGGAGTTTCTCTCCATGGAAATTCGATGGCAGAGACTGGAAAGGATATTCCAGCCAATCAATAACTCTTAACTCATTGGGCAGATAATTCAATCTGGCACAAAAACTTGCATTATGGTTTATAAATATTCTGAGCCCTTTTCATCTTTGCAAACACTCTGGGACTCAAGCGTATCATGCGGTCTCCTGGAGGCAGATCTACCAACGTGCCTTCTATTTGCTCTGTACCCTAGTGAGAGAATGCACAAGAGTCGAAGATAAATTCCCTATAATTCAATGCTTTCTAAAATTATATAAGTTTTTTTTTTTTTTTTTTACAAAATATGTGTATAAATTACTATTCCATTTTGTAAGAAGGAAACAACAAACATAAGCTACATCTTTCTTCATATGGTGTATACGTATTACTCAGTTTAACAAAAAATACTAAAACATGATAAGATAATCATAGTATTTTGCCTCTTTAGGAAAATGGGGACGGGAATTGGTTTCATGTGGAGGATCCGTACGTGTGTCTATATGAATTATATGTATTTTTGGATCCATGTCGTTTAATATAATAGTAGATTCAATTTGAGGAAAAAAGAGACAACTCAGGAGTAAAATCATATTTCTTACAAAGCGAATCTAACCTTATTGTTTTCAAGTACTTCACGAACATCTTGGTGAAAGTATAATCTACTGCGCTTCCCAAGTTCTTCGGGTGATTCTTGTCGAATAATTTCTTTACCCATATCTTCTAGTAAGTCATGCATCATCAATCGGTCATATCGATCAATAGTTATGAGACATTTATTATTGAGCTTTCCGATACCGGCATAGGGAAAGAAACCACAACTTTTCAGTACTTTATTGGCATATTCTCTCTTGTCTCCTTTGAAGAAACATGCAATGCCAAGAAAAATCTTTCGCGTATAAAATCTAAACCATTGTAACTTGTTTTGAGTTTTTCTTGGATATTTTCTTTTGGAATTCTTTTGTACTTTTCCAATTCGCTTTCCCAATAATGTATATCTTCTCCATATAGATTTGAGCCTACCACTTTTAAAGCAAGTGGAAGGCCGCCAGCATAATGCAGTGCATGTTCTGTAAGTTCCGCCAAACCATAATCAGGTTTGGCACTTTTGAAGGCATACTGGCTAAAGAGCTTAAGAGCTTCATCATGATCCATTTCCTTCATAGGATATTTCAAACCAACACCATGCTTAATTAGTAAACCCTTATCTCTTGTTGTTATGATGATTCGACTTCCTAAACTAAACCAATCACATCTTCCACATAGTTTTTCTAATTGGTCCTAATGATCAATGTCATCAAGAACCAAAAGGATCTTTTTATGGCGAAGTCTCTGCTTTAGCAAATTGATTCCTTGATCAACATGACCAACCTTCATACTAGAATATCTTAGGATCTCAGAAAGGATTTTCTCTTGTAATTGGATGAGACCGCCCTTATTTGGTTTTATAGATTCTCTAACATCTTCAAGGAAACAAGTCTCTTCAAACTGATCAGCAATGAGGTTATACAGTGCTTTTGCAATAGTTGTTTTACCAATTCCACCAATACCGAAAATCCCTATCATGCGTGTGTCATTCATCTCAATACATAAAAGCATATTAATATCTTTCATACGAGACTTTATTCCCACTAGATACTCAGCAACATGCAAGTATGTACGATTTAGTACTATTCTTGAGACCTCTTGAACAATCTCCTGGATAAATTTAGATTCATTCCTACTGATGCAAATGGATTAAAAGAAAATTCACGAACCTGACTTACTGATCACGTTAAAAGACATGCATGGGAACATGATTTAGGAACAATTTTATTCTCATGTAATAAATGACATTATTGGTAGGGTCCGAAAAAAGTTACATTTATATCCTTGTCGAACTGAATCCTAATCGACCTATTGGTTGACCCCAAGTTAAGTACTAAATGCAGGAAAATGAGCCCTACCATTCGAACTAACAACTGTTAAAAACTTATGAATTAATTTAAAAGTTAACAATTCGCATAGCATGAGTAGTTGTTGCAATTTTTATATATATATATATATATTAGAAAGGTTGGTTGAATATTAATTTCTATTCGTGGTAGGGATTGGCAGTTTTTATCAAACTCAATACTTAAAAAAGGTACAAAAAAAGGAACTTTGAAACTAGTGGAGATAAACTTTTAAAAAATTTCACTATATATCAAGAACGTGCCGCTAGACCAATTTAATTGGTAAATTATATGCAATATTTTCTTAGGGTTGTAATTAGATTTTTTCTAAATTTGTGGTATAAAATAAAAGAGACCGCAGTTTGAGGACTTCTGAATTTTTCGTAAAATAAATATATGTAAAATGTTCTTACGTAGAAAACATCAATATGAACACCAAATTTTTTTTTTTTGAATATTAATATGAACACCGAATTTTATGAACAGAGTTCGGCATTTTGGTGCGTACATAGAGTTGGCGAAATGGCTGTTGAATATTGCTTTATTTAAAATTTAGAGAATAATCCTAAACAAGATTATTTCATTCAAGAATTAAGAAAAGATCATATCCAAAAAAAGAAAAATTCTTGGAAGAAGCCACTGTTGGCAGCCACTTTTGCACACAATATGTGGTTTCATCCAGACTGTCCATCTCTTAAAATTGAAATTATGAGAGGAAAAATGAGAGGAGGAGAAGAAGTCACATAGTGAGTGCAAAGTATGCACTACTATAGTGGTTTCTCTCTAGCATTACTCCCAAAAAACCCCTATTAATTTTGACTAAAATAGTTCAATTTGTCATTTTTTTTTTTTTTAACTTGTTGCTAATGTTCTCAACAACTTGACATTGATATACAACAGTGACATCTTAGTTTCATAATAGAAAAATTCAATTATCAAGCCGGTATGTAGAGTATACATAATAAAGTGCTTACATAGTATAATTTGATTTAGAAGATAAATTTTGAAACTTAAATCCTACAAACCAAATCTTAGCATTTAAGTGATTTGGATGGTATTGTTTGACATGCCGGCTTGAGAATAGAATAACTCTTCAGAATATGACATTCATTAATAGTATTTTATTGATTTAAGTAATTTTGTAATATTTTAAGTGAAATTTCTTTGTTTTTCAAATTTAGAAGATATGGAAAGAAAAGCTGTTGAAGCCTAATAATCTCCAGTCAAGGATTCAACTCTAATGTGAACATATACAATATATATCGGCAAAGGATGTCTTTAGATCAAAACTAAAAAGAATATGCATCCGTGGATGGATAAGCTAAAGTTGTTACAATTACCCGTTGATCCCTAAACTCCAATCGGATAGATCCGCCACTTGTTTTAAGGCTCTCTTCCACCTCTGGACCTTCGCGACATCATCCTTGAACTTGTCTTTGTGTTCAACCAATGCCTCTTTATAATTATTTTTTTGATATCATACTCTTGATGGCTCAACTTTATAAAGGAAAAGAGTTCTGATACGTGTGCGCTTTTTTTTTATCCTCTCACCCGCTCGTCTCTCTCGTCTGTCTCTCTCATCAGCTCTCTCTCTCCTCCCTCACCGCCTCTCTCTCTCATCCTCTCGGTCTCTCTCTCTCTCTCTCCTCTTGCTCCTCCCTCACCGCCTCTCTCATCCTCTCGGTCTCTCTCTCTCACAGTCCGAGCTCTCTCTCCTCCCTCACCGTCTCTCTCTCTCATCCTCTCGGTCTCTCTCTCTCTCACAAGCAGTCCGAGCTCTCTCTCTCTCCTCCCTCACCGTCTCTCTCTCTCAGTCCGAGCTCTCTCTCTCATCCTCGACTCTCTCTCCTCCCTCATCGTCTCTCTCTCTCTCATCCCTCCTCAAACAATTCAAAATGAAATGAGTAAAATGAGAGTGAAAGTTGTTTTTATTTTAAGGGTATATTTGTCATTTTACAATGGTGTGTATTGGATGATGTTGAATAGTGATGGATGCCAATATTATTTCAAAGGAAAACTCTTGGCATCAGCCACTGTTGGCATCAGCTAAAGCACACTTGACGTGTCTAAACCGGGTTCACTAACAACACCTAAACCGAACACAAGCCCTGAACCCCCGATCCTCTCTCTCTCCCCCCTCTCTTCTCTTCGACCTAAGCCCCCTCTTCTCTTTAGCGACGAGACCTTCCTCTCCCATTCAAAATCTGCAGCCTGGGTTTCATCTCTTCAGCAGTGGCCTAGGTTTCATCTCCTAGATTTGAAATCTACTGTTCCCTAAGTCCACCTTCCCTCTTCTATAGTGACGATCCTCCCTCCCTCTTCTGCAGTGACGACCTTGCATGATGAGACCACCCTCCCACAGCGTGCTTCATCCCTCTCGACCACCCCTCCAGAGATCTGTGGCCACAGAGGAGTTTTCCTCACTCGGGTAAACCTAAAAAGAAAGAACATATGCTCGATTAGTTTGGGTTTGTGAAAGAACATTTTGCTAGTACTGCCAATGCTGAAGAAGTCGCTTCGTGGAAAGCATAGAGAAGTAGGACGGATTTTTTTTTGGGTTTGGGATTGGGTGCTTGTAGTCTATTAGGTTTTAGAAATCAAAGAGGGCAGAGAGCTATTTCACACGAAGGAGATGAAGAATGCTTGAATATTCCTCTATTTCTCATTACTGTAGCACTGTACATCCAACAAATATATATACATCTCAAGCATAACAAACTAACGTACAATACGAAAATATCTACAGAATAAAAAGAATATTTGAGAAATGAAATACAAGAAAAATATACAATATCATCCATGCCTAGACTTATGATTTAATGCAAGACGACATGCAGCTGCTGTAGTAGATAAACGACCTGCAGTTGGGAGATCTTTATTGTGTAATATAGTCTCTCATTGTCCATTTGATCTCGATTGGTATGGGTATGGAATATGCTTATTACATGTTCTAGTAGAAATGCTTACCCCATGTTCTAGTAGCAATGTTCTAGTAGCTTAATTTAAGATGGGTATGGAATATGCTTATAGAGTGATAATTATAAGGGTACTGCGTGCTCAGGGAAAGAAACAAAGCAAAAGAAATATAGTTATTGCATGCATACATGTACTACAAATATATAATCTCCAAGTAGAATGTGATTCTCTCTTTTGCCATATATTGTTTTCGACTTTAGTATTTCCCCTTTCCACCTCATAAAGTTAATGCAAAATTATAGCATTTGTGCCGCAAAGCCTATTCTATTTTGTTGTCGCAGCACGCACACATGTTCTAGTGGCCCATTGTTGCGGCAGATCTTCATAAATTGTCATGATTATGTGCATACATTGTTTAAGTTGTCAATGGTGAAAAAAAAATTTCATCCAGGTGACAAATTCACTATTGCATTTTCTTCTTTTTTTCTTTAATAGAGATGAAATTTTGGGTTTGGCAGTTCTTGCTAGCAACTAACTTATAGTGATGATGATTTGTCTATTCCAAATCTGATGATGATTACATGTTCTGTAGTTGGCAGTATCTTTTTATTGATTTTTTTCGCATGCCCAAACTATAACATGGTAAATTATCATTTTAATTAGCATATTGAGTTTGATTTTGCACGGTGTGCTTTATCTAATTAAATATTCGTATTGTGTGCAGGGAGAAGTGAGGAGATGTGAATTTTTCTTTTGGGCGAATATACTTCACTTGCTAGAGGAGAACATTTGTACAAGAGAAAATAAAGTGTGGAAGATATGGGATGACATATTGCTGCGCGAACATGAAATTCATAAAAGGGAAGATAAAGTAAGAGAGAGAGAGAGAGAACTCTTCAGAATGAAAAGCGAAAATTATTGTATTTGTAATGGCTTGTCACATACCAATTTAATAGTTTGGGCTTGGTTTGGATAAATTGTATGTAAATAGCACGTTGTATGGAGTATATCGTTTTTAATGGATTAACTGTAATGGTACTCTCCCTATGTTTTGGTTATGATGTACAAAAGGGGTATCTGTAGATTCATTAAATTAACCTTTGTAATGAAAAGTTGTCTAATGAAAACAGCTTGTGCACATCTCATGACCAAAAAACAAAAATGCATCCTTTTGCAATCTTGCCAAATTCAATATATAATCGTACTCATGAATTTATTCCACATACTCTCAGAAGTTGAACACAGAATTTATGCTTTCAGACTCACAAGAATACTCTCAGAAAGGTTTGGTGAAGATCTAACAAGCGAGCTAAGACTTGACAAGCTTCCCTTGCTGAAAGATAAACTTTTAGGCAGCCAATGTACAGAGGGTGAGCTATTTGATGCTGCATGTATACTTGCTAACCTTTCCCTTGTTCAAAGATAAACTTTTAGGCAACCAATGAAAACGCTCTTGGGAGCCAACTTTTAATATATAATCGTTTTCAATGTAAATCGTGGTCTAACAGCAAATGATCTTACATCAAATGTAATAACACTGTTATTATAAAAAAAAAATGTCATAACACTGTTCAAAAGATCTGTGTAGCACTATAATAAACTTATTGTGATACCCCATATTTTAATGTATTTTAATTGAATGATTATTTTAATTAATTTAAATATTGGTCCTCTTATTTTAAATTTATCGAATTTCTCGTTGGTTTATTTTTATGATTTTTAAGTTGTAAAAATTATTTTGATATGCTTTCTTAATATTAATTATTGTTTTGCATTTAAACTTCTCTTTAATTTAAATTAGTTTGTTTGTGGGCTTTAAAATTATTGTTGTTGGATTTAATTATTTTATTTTAATTTAGTCACTGTGTTTAAATTAGTTTTATTTAAATTGTTGTTTTGAAATTCTTTTCGTTTGATCAATTTTGAGACCCAAGATGAAAAGACTAGATCTCATTTCTTTCCCATTCCTTTTTCTTTTTCCTCTTTTTCTTTTTCCCTTTTCTTTTTTTTCTTCTTCCTTTTCTTCTTTCTTTTTCTCCTCCCCTGCTGCCTCCCAGTCGTGCAACCCCCTCCCTCTACTTTCTCTCCGTGCGTCTCTCCCCCAGCTCGCTGCAGTGCGCCATCGTCTAGCGACACCGCCCAGCCCACGACCTCCCCCACACTCCGGCGAGTTCACCCATCCTAGCCACCACCCCCCACGCCCCTCCTTGTCTCTCCTAGCCATGTAGAGCCCGATTGGCCTATAAGTTCACTGTGCCACCGTGTGCCACCCATTGCCGGCACCGCCCCTCCCATTTTCTTCCCCACCGGTCGCCGACCTCATGCCTCCGTTTCCAGCTTCTCCTGAGCTGTCATTTGTCCCCATGCACAACTCTAAGCCGCGGCCTTCTTTGTGCTCTAGCGCCACCGTCGCGCCACCACCGGCCACCATCTTCTCACCACTCCACCCTTGACCTCCCAGCTACCTAACCCACCATTCCTCAGCCCCTATCCGCCACCGATGAAGCTGCCTCATCTTGATTTTTGATTTTCGATTTGAGTATTTTGGCTTTCAACAGCCACTCACAGCCATAGACCACCACCATTAGCTTCACCAATACCTTTAAGCCCTTCCCTAGCCATCTCGAGTTTTCATTTGTCCCCGTTCAAAATCTACCATTTTGAGACCCACGGCCTTAGTGCATTTTGCACTATTTCGTTGATGTGCTACCACTTCTAGCATCACCGTGATCCTTCGAAAAATATATTATAGCGTTGTAAGTATTTTTTCAAATAATTTTTGAGATTTAAATGTATTTTTGCGCTAACTTATATTTATTGCAATTTTTTTGGTTGTGCTAGATTGAGCCCGAGGAGTAAGGGGGTCGGTTGGATTGGAGAATGGAGTTGTTGTGAGTTTTGTTGGTTGTTAGATATTTGTGTCGTATCTTGTACATTGCATATTTACACGCATGTTCATGTTTATAAATGAAAACTGGGTTTTCGCATAGTTGCATACATGTTCATGTGTATCTTTGAAAACTGGATTTTCATGTGAGAAATGGTTTTTGGGTGCTTGTGTATTACGACCCCAAGCCGAGATGGGGCATTATCTCGGTAGAGCTCCTCTGGTCACTCGGGAGTGGAATATACTGAGTGACGTATCCTGGGTTGTCGCTAGGCGACAAAAGGATCGGATAGGATGGTAATGCTCTCGTGTCTCCTCTTGCTAGCAGGGGCTAGAGGATGCTTGGCCACGAACGTGCTGAGCGTAGAACTGGACATCACTCGTTACGAAGTTACTCGCATGGTCGTTACCTGTGGTCAGGGGTGGAACCAGAAAATGTGGTTTGGGGGGGTCAACTCACAAAAAAATAATTTTGGGGTGGTCAAATACTAATTTTCATATAATCTATCTTATAAAATCACCTTTCAAAATTTAATTTTCTTAAAATTTTGAAAATTTTGGGGGGGCCAAGCTCCTTAGTAGTTCCGCCCCTGCCTGTGGTGTGACGAAGGGAGCCAGGGTATGCGGATGGTCCCTTAGGGAGATCATGGTGCATACGATTAAAATGGATTAATGGGTTATTTTTTGGGAAAATGGCATGTGTTGAATAAAAGGATGTTGTGTGAGTCATTTTCTGGAAAAGGACGGATTATTGTTTTTTGGGCCAAAATGGAATTTTGGCGTGTATTGAAAAATATTCATTTTCAGAGAAAATGATATTTTGGATCTAATGCATATTTCATCATATGCATGCATAATTGTTGGTTGCATTAATGAGTTTTTATCTCGTGGGTTGTTTGGATTATTACTTACATGCGGTACCATTTTATGGTATCGCATATTTTGATGCAGATGAAGAGCCTGAGAATGTGGCTCTGCCAGAGGAGTGATTTGGGATCACTCGTTTATGTGTTTTGACCTTTGTATTATTATGTTTTAAGGGATATTTGTATTAAGCTTTAAACGATTTGTTTTAAGTTGATTTGTATTAAACAATTCTGGTACTTAGTTGACTTATTTTAATTATCTGCTACGTTTTTGTTGTGCACTTTTTGCATGTTGCACACACTTGGGCACTTTTTATTGAGATGCGTGACCCGTGTTGTCATCATCCCAATGTCACGATTCTCGTGTTTCCGTACGTGGGAGTTGGGGCGTCATACTTACAGCAAATGAATACACATAGTCTTGCCTCATACAATATATACAGAGATCGGTGCATGCTTAGCAACCGTATACCAAATTAAAGTTATACAAGAACAAAATATATAGCAATGAAAATCGTGGTCTTCATTTCCAATCTTGTCAAAATCCTCCATCGGAAAGAAGTACCAACCAAAATATTGGATTGAATGTTTACCAAATGTTAAAAGCAGATCTGAAAAAATGGCAGAAACAGACAGATCAAATACTAAAAGCCATAATGAGGATGAAACAAAAATTGGTCACAAATACAACCACAATTGATAATACTTCCAGAATGATAGTACTTCCAAATTCATTACCACAAATTCATTGCGATGGTGTCTATACTCAAAGAAAAACATATCTTGAGCATATTGGTTGTTGTATAATCTAGCCCAAATATAGTAAGTAATAAGTAACTCTCGATTTAGCCTTATCAACATAGAAATAAAAATGTACCTCTCCAAAAGCTAGAACAAAAGTCACAGACAGCAAAATAGCAACAAAGGGGTGAAAAATCTTATCAAGGTATAAGGGAAGGGCCTGCAAAAAGCAAAACCAAGTACAAGCAGGAAAATATATCAAATACCTCCTGTTATCAAAACCAAGTAGAAAAAGGAAGATTAAACTCTCACACTTAATATTTAATCTGAAAAGTAAAAAAAGGAAAAAGTGTATAAATGGAACAATGCATTTATGAGGCTATCTCAAAAGCATTTGGAGCAATCTCCACTAAAACGACATAACAAAGGTCCATTAATATGTGCAAATATCCCACATTGCACTGGTGGAAGGATAAATATCACTGCAAATATCATTGCATGAATTCTTTCGAATGCCCTCCGTATTCCTCTGTGCAGTAACCTCATGAAAATACTGCAAAAAAATTATATGTATATTAGCACTCAGCTAGCTGGACTATTATTGAGAGGCATAGAAGTAAAGTACACACAAGACATCTATCTTGGTACCTAGTCTTTTTGGAGTCTAAGCAATTTACCTAAGCACATAGATGAGTGATCTAAGACTCAAGCAAAGGGTTCACAGGTACATTTAAAGTTATTAGAGTATGGAAAGTCCTAATAATCCTAAATATTATATAATAGGTTGGAAAACTATCACATGTTTTTAGGAAGGTAAATACAACTCGCACATCCACAAGAGATTAAACTCATAACCTCACCAACCACCTTTTTTTTATTGGAGTAGATACCGTCAAAACCATGAACCATGACCAGACATCATAACTTTATAAATTTATTGAATATAAAGCAAAAAAAATTGGGAAAACATTTCTTACTTGCCAAAAAATTGTAAAGAAGCATGTCCAAATTATCATTTTCAAAACAGAAAAGTTTGTGAGAATGTTCAGTAATTATTTGTATACAGTATTTCTCTTTGTTTTGTTTTCAATTTTCATGTCAATGTGTTTTGTTGTCTTGTTTTCCAGGATAAGTTTTTTTTCTTTAGAAGTATCCAGTGTAAAATCCCATTGCAGCCTTTTTCCTCTTAATTCACACTTATTCCTCTTTGAACTTTGCTGCAAAATGATCCTAAATCGATGAATTAGGGTGGCGAAACTTGAAAAGAGTCCACTTATGAGATGTAAACTTTTTCAAAAGACTCCAATATGATTGTTCCTTTTTCTAAACTATGGCATAAGCTTGTCTCTAAACAAATATGCTGAGCATAAATAAGCAAGACTTTGGCCGTTCCCAACCCAACCCACGAAATCCACAAAAATAGCTACCAAAATTTACTGAAATCAACAACCAAGACCCACGAAAATCAGCAACCAAACACACATCTAAAGAACAGGAAAATCAGCAACCAAAAACACATCTTTGGAACAACAAAAACACACAACCAACAAAAACAAAAACAAAAAATCTATAAACAGAAAAAGGATATATAGAATAGGTATGAGAAAAACTGCTTAGAAATGTTGAAATTCTTACCTTGGAAACAAAATGCAATAGTAAAAAAAATGGCAGCTTTCGATCAGTGGAAGGGGATGAAAAGGGAGAGGGGATGAGTGGAAGAGGAGTGCTTGGCCCCATACAATGGAGGAGGGACTTGTGGTTCAGATTGTTGATTTTTGAAGCAGGTCCTTGTGCTGAGAATGTGGTGCTCAACCACAAACATAGGGGTGGTGTCCTTTTTTTTTTTTTTTTAAACTTTTGGTCAGATAAGTGGAAGGGGAGTGCTCGAAAACACACAGTGGAGATTCAGAGGAGGGAAGAATGTGGTTGAAGCCTGCCGAGGGGGAGCAATGGCTAGGGGGAGAGAGATGGTTGGCTAAGTGGGGTAAAGTGAAAATTCGAAACCAATTGGTGAGAGATGGAAAGGGTACAGGAGGAAAGAGAAAAAAAATACTGAGAAAACACCGTGACACGTATGGTGTGCTACGGATCAGTCGTGAACAGTAGCTTATTCGTAGCTTTACTCCTTTATAAAACACCGGTAGAACCTTCTGTTGCTTTGATTCCTTACACTCTAGGATTTTAACCAGCTCCTCCAAGCACCACGTGGATGATGCAAAGTTCTTAGAAAATACAATGATGGAAATCATCAACTCTTCAATGGCCATGAAAATTTTTGGTGAGATTTCTTCGCCTCTTCTAAGCGTCATCTATGTAAGTGTTGATTCCCTTTAGACACAAAGCATTGTAAAGGTTAGCAGTAAAATTATTGCGGGTATCCTCACCTCGAAAGCTCAAGAATACATCATAACTCCATTGACAGATTAAAGAAGAGGAATAGGAGGAGGGGGAGGAGGGAGAGGAAAAGATTCCTGGGAAGGCGATGGAAGAAGTCATTTTGCATGTAAAGTATAGTTATAGATGGGTGATGATTGAGCTGCTTAAATTTGAAGAAGTTGATAGCGCGTTCCATGCATTATATATGGTGATCAAAAGAATTTGTAATTAAAAGAATGAGGAGCAACTTGTCAACATCTGTGTTGCATTCATCATATGGGAAAAGAAATGAAAACGTCAGAATAAAAGGTTGTCATCTGAACCAGATTGCTTTAATATTTAAAAGTTAAGAAAAGAGATCCTAAATCATGACCTACTAAATTTGACTAAACAGTTCAATTTGTCTTATTTATCTATTTATTTTTTTATAGTGATCTCGTTCAGCCAAGTTTAAATTTATAAAAATATCAAGTTTTAATAGTTTGAGGGATAGTATATGATGCTTCTCGGTAAACAGAAAGTACAGAAGACAAAGAATATGGTGAAAGAATATATATGATTAGGAGCTTCCTCAATTAATGGCTTTAAAGCAAATTGAAGTCCATGCATAACAATAAGTGACCACTACAACAGATCATGTCTTTTGGTTTCATCCCAAAAGAATGGGTTTTTGTCCCAAAATACATTTTGAGATGAAAACAAAGTGTTTGAAGATCGTCCCAATATTAGTGTCTCAGAAGGTATTTTGGGACGAAAATAAAAATTTCATCCAAAAAAAAACCTTTCGAGACGAATATTTGATGGACCATTCGATCACCTACGAACAACCATATTTATCTGGCAAGGCTGAATTTCATCTCAGAAAGGAGTTTGAACGCCAACAAAAAATGTTCAAACAAATATGTATGTTCGAACGTATCCTACATGGGTGGTCGATTGATACCAGTCCGTTTGACCAAATAGACATGAGGGATCGTTCAAATAAAAAAATTCATAATCGAACCTAAATTATATTTTTACAAATTGAGTAAAATGTTCAAATGTATAATGAAAATGATTGAGTGATTTGCCAGTTAACATTCGTTCGAACCGTTGGTGTTATTTGACGATCGTTCGAACGACATCATGTGATGTTCGAACGGTTGTTTTCAACATATCCCTGTTCGAACATTTCATAGACGTTCGAACGGTTAATGTTTTATTTTAACCAAAAATTTAAAACAAAATAGGTATAATTAAATAATATTTTAAAAAAAATATTACAAATTGTTCAATACAAATAAAACTTGTCATAAGTCCGAACTAAATAAATAAATAATACTAATAAGATCATCCGTACAGAGCCTTATAATTAAATCTGGAAATCTATGCAAAACACGAAAATTAGTTGCTTGAAGGCTTGAACTGTTACATAAGCATCTGCATTTGGAGTTGCACATCTCTCCTGAACTCTTCTTCTTGTTCTTCTTGCTGTTTCATGTGCATCTCCATGTCTGCTTTTTTCGTCAATTGAGCCTCTAACTCATGTTGTCTTGTAATCAATTATTTGATCTTGGAATCCGCATTCTCTAACGCTATAGAGGTACTTGACATTGAGGAAGAGCTAGAAGGCTTTACACAGTAACCCAAACCCCTCAAATGTCCTAAACGTTAACCCAGAACTTGTGTAAAAATTTCAACATCACTTGTTGAAGAATTTTGATTTGACGCAGCTTCAGCACGTAGGGCAACCATTTTATCCTACACACAAAATAAAGAATTAATATTGTCACAAATTTTCAAATATGTTTCATTAAAATAGATCATAATGCTTACATGATTTGCATAAGCACCGGGATGAGTCCAATCTCCATTACGATCAGTATGTGATGCAATATATAATTTTGTCAGATTATAATTGGTGTTTGACTCTTGCTACTAGAGACATTGTTAAAATATGAAGTCAATATTAAAATTAGTACCTCCAAAAAACAAACTATACAAAAAAAAAAGTATATTACCAATTTCATAGAGAGGCGGTCCACCTCATGTCATACATTGACATCGTCACTAAGTTTTATAGAGCACTCGGTGGCTTTAGTCGAGATGCTGACGATGCATACACAATCACTGTACATGGAGCAACATTTATATTTTCAGCAAACAGACATGTTGATTTCATTGGCATCCAACGTTTGCGGACTGCATATCCGAATGTGGTGCCCAGGGAGTTTACAGCTGATGGGGAGACAATTGACGATGAGGTGATAGAGATGAGATTGATGGCCTCACGGATCATGAGGTCAAACAGTTGGTTGTTGGTTCAGATCATGCTTCTTCCTATGATGGGATGAAGAGCATCAAACAGGCTTATTTATCTACTTTCTTCAAGATCATGAACTTGATCATCACCAATAATATTGATCCTCGATATCACAAGACAGCAGTTGGCAAGGATCGGGCGAAGTTTATGATATGCATCGCTTGTATGGTGCATATCGACCTAGTGGGCTATATATTCAGTAAGATTCGATCAGAGGTTTCCTACGTTACGAAAAATATTTTGCCTTTCAGATCCTCGTTACGCAATTTCTACTGAGGTCTTGCCAGATATTGCCGAGCATGTCCGGGAGCAGATTGGACCAATCAACTCCTCCACCCTGACATGGGGCACTCGAGACTTCATCATCATGCTCCTATTCCAGAGCACGTTGATACTCAAGCCAGAGATGCACATCCAACAGATCATAGAGTATTGGCTGGTGAGACATCCACATAGCCCGAGGCATCACACATTGTTACTCCTGACCAGATTGCTAATATAGTGCATGCAGAGATCCGTGCATGGACTTCAGAGATGGTCGCTGCAGTGCGTACGAGGATCCATATTGCCTTCTCCGACTTAAGTACAGAGATTATTGCTACCATTTCTGAGTTACGTACGGAGATTGATATCGTGTCTGAGACTCAAGTCACGATCTGTACTCGACTAACACAGCTAGAGACACGCCTAGCTTCAGTCGAAGATGTGTGTAGAGAGTTAGGATCTTAGTATTTTATATTTTTAATTTATATTTTATTTTATTTTTGGTATGGACAATATTTTATGTTTGGTAAATTTATTTAATTATGAATTAAATCTTTTTTTTATAAATTAATTGTTGATTTCTATTATATATTCTTTAATTAAAATTAATGTTAGTGTTTGAACAACACATATACCATTCAAACGAAAAAGAATCGTTCAAACACAATTATCCACGTTCATACATTGATGATCTACATGTTCGAACGGTAAAACAATTTCCTGCGCTTAACCTGCCAATTTCTTTACCATGTTCGAACTGTTTTTTATTAGGGATGAAATTTATCTTCCCTACCTATGCCGTTCGAACACGTTTGAATGGTCAACATGTTTCAATCTTTTTTTGGAATGAACTTTGAACTTTGTCCCTACATCACATTTTTTGGGACGATTTTCATTTCGTTGTAAACAAAAATTGTCACCAAAATCAAATTTTGTTGTAGTGGACAACTTCTTTACAAAGAGTGTATCCGTTGGTTAAAGAACGCAACCACAAACTTCTTGGGCAACTTCTCAATGGTATTTTCTCTCTTTGTAGTGGTCGGGAGTGTTAAAGAAGAAAATAAAAATGCAAATTAGATGCCCATGAATCAATTTGCATATGCCCATGACTCAAGCTACTGTAGATCCAGATCAATCATCATTTAAGTCTCCAAGATATGAGCTCCAGCATATCAGCACATTGAATATTTGTAACGGATAGACATTTAATGTTGATTTGTTACCTTGTATAGATTAAGAGATTATTGCCTACAACTACCATATATACTTGTATAGATCATATAGTGAATGTGTGAAAATTTTCTTTCTCCTATACTCTATTATTTCAGTGTGTTCTAGTCCCCACGAAGGGTCGATGTCCTCTCTTTGTAGAAATAAAAAAGAAAATCATAAATCTAATCATCATGCGTGACGCGTACTTACTGCAAAATGATAAAAAATACTGGAGATAAGAGGAATGTACATCTTTAATATGTTACAAATGCGAGGAGAAGAAGTTTCTCCCACATGCACTTGTTAAGGCCATTAAAGCTTCGAAGAAAGTGCTCTTAAGTTGCTAGTATGGAATTGGAACTTTTTTTATACTTCAGGAAAGCTTTCCAAAGAGATGCATCCATTAGCATGAACCTGCTCAATATTGGGTGGAAGCTGTAGAATTTCTCTAAGTTGCAGGCAATTTGTCAACACAAGGTGCTATAATCTAAATATACTTTTGATGCATGTGGGAAGACTAATAATATCACTCCTCGATAGGAGACATGTAATACCTGGAAGGTTAATTACTAAATTAAAAATCTAGTATATAATAATTATTCTATTAATTTTAATATATGGAAATTAGTATCCTTGTTTTACATGCATAACACGCTAGGCCAAAATTCAAATCTCAGGCATGGATAATCTTGGAAACTCCTAAGCACAATGGCTCAGAAAGATTGAATAGTAAGAGTCAAGGAGGATCCGAGCACACTTGTTTGGAATGACCAACTATTGTTGCTTGGCGCAATAGCTCAGTGTGACCAAGGATGCGCTTGGCACTGATAAGGAAAATATTCCTTCTAGAACAACTGCACCATCACAACCCTCACAGCCAAATGAATCAAGCACTGCTTTGTAATAGATTATTCTTCTAGAAGCTGCCAGCCAGCTGCTGCTCTGTTGTTGTTGCTACGTACATGAGCTGCTCTCCTACATTTGTAACAAACTAGGAACCATCAGTCCATCGAATATTCTTTTGTAAAATTCATTTTGGCAAGTCACTATAAAAGGGCCTCTATGTAAATGCATTAATTCAATAAAATGAGAATATTTCACAAACACCTTCTTTAGCATGGCATTAGAGCCAATATAAGACTAGCGTCTATGGCTTCGTCTCCAACTCACTCCTTTTCTCCCACCCTACCCATCCCAAATCTCTCTCACACCATTTCTGTCATTACACCTGTGAACTACCTCTTTGGAATGTCCAGCTCACTCCCTATCTCCTTGGCCAACGACTTTATAAATATGTAGATGGCTCGTGCTCGGCACCTAAACCTTTGCTTGACGACTCTCCTCCAAATCCCGACTATGATCTCTAGCTTCAACAAGACCAACTGGTCATGTCTACGATCATTTCCTCTCTCTCGAAACCTTTGATTGTCCAATTCATTGGTTGCATGTCTGCTCGAGCAGTATGGATTCTCTTGAATCCACCTATGCCTCTGTTTCCCGGGCTCGAATCATTCAAACTCCGGCTTGCGTTGTCAAAGAAATGAGCTGATTCGATTTTCGTTTATTTTTGTCATGCAAAAACTTTAGTCGACACCATGGCAGCTGCTGGGCGACCTCTTCCTCCAATTGAGTTCGTCCCTTACTTGCTTGCTGGACTCAGACCCGACTATAATGCCCTTGCTTCTTCTGTAACAACACATCTTGAACCTATTTCTCCTGAGGAATTACTTGGCCATTTACTAGCTCATGAAGCCAGATTGCTTCATCACTCTGAACCTAATCTCTTCCCAGTAGATGTCTCTACACACTTTACAGCTAAATCCAGCTTTTCTCAACGTGGTCGAGTCCCATCTCGTGGTTGCAATTCCTAATGAGGATGAAGTAATGGAGACCACTTCACTCCGAATCGTGGTCGTTGTGGTTTCTCGGGTAATCACGGATCTAGTTCTTCATCTCATACTGACCCTCCACTCATTTGTCAAGTTTGTAATCGTCGAGGTCACTCGACTCTTACCTGCTTATACCGCTTTAATCAAGCCTACACTGCTGCACCACCTGTGACTGCAAACTTCTCCAACTATCATTCGAATGAAAGTTGGTATCCGAACACAGTTGCTACTAATGACATTACAAATGATCTTGCCAAGTTGAATCTGCAAGCTGTCGAATACCATGGCAATGAGCAATTACGTGTTGGTTATGGAACTGCCAGTCCCATTTCGCATTATGGTTCTGCCTCCCTTTCTTCCCCCAACTCTACATTTCATCTAAATAAATTGCTTTGTGTTCTTTCTTTCTAGAAAAACCTTATCTCCGTTCGACAATTTTGTATTGATAACAATGTCTTTTTTGAATTTTTCTCTGATTCCTTTTGTGTTAAGGAGCGCATCTCGGGGAAACCTCTACTTTGCGGGAGCACAAGTAACGGTCTCTACTCCTTCCCATCGTCATCAGTCCCTCTCGCTGCATTAACGAAAACCATCTCCTGGGTTCCACAATGGCATTCACGCCTCAGCCACCCATCCATCAAGCTCGTTCGCTTCATTTTACAGCAACATGGTCTGCCATATGATCCTTCTTAGCCTTCTACGTTTTGTAATGCATGTGCCCAAGCTAAGTCACATAGGCAACTAGCTCACAAACGACCTCACAAATTTGTTGCCCCTTTTGATTTAATTTTCTCAGACCTTTTGGGTACCATCCCCTTATGTATCCAATGATGGCCATTAATACTATATTTCGTTTGTTGACGATTTCTCTCGATTTATGTGGCTTTTTCCCTTAAAATCCAAATCTCAAGCTTTTGATATTATTCTTAAGTTTAAAGCACATGTCGAACTCCAATTTAATTCTAAAATTAAACAATTTCAGTCGGATTGGGGAGGAGAGTTTCGGCCTTTTTCAAATTACCTAGCAACTAATGGCATTCTCCATCGTATTACCTGTCCACATACCCACACTCAAAATGGTATAATTGAAAGAAAACATTGACATATTGTCAATACGGGATTATCACTTCTTTCTCATGCGTAGGTCCCTCTGAAATTCTAGTCTTATGCATTTATTCATGCCGTTTATTTAGGCTATGTTTGGATGTTAAACTGAGTTGAGTTGAGTTGAGTTTTTTATGAATATTAGTGAGTGGAGATGGTTGAGTGAGTTTTGTGGGGTCCACTTGAAATGAGTTTAAGTGTGTTTGGATGTTAAGATGAGTTTAGATATATATATATATATATAAAGTTATAAAAATAAATAAATTTATCATTAAAATCTACTGTTGACGTGCATTCTTTCTACTGCCGGCGCAAAAAGACAATTGCTTTTTTACAAACGAACTTGCAGCATGCAAGTGGTCTGCCAGGCAATAGAAACCAATAGAGAGAGAAAAAAAAAAGGCAACATAAACCAATAGAAAGCATGCAGGTGGTTTGCCAAGCATGTGGGCCCCATGAGAGAGAAGTAAAATCGAGAGAGCCATTAAAGTTTGTCAATTATGGGCCCCACGTTGAAGTGAAATTTGAACTGAATTCACACTCGGATAAATTGTGTGTTTGGATAATGAAGGCAGTGTACGTATGAACTACTCTGAGGGCAGTTAAGGTTCCAAACGAAGCCTTAATCAACATGTTACCTATGTCATCTCTAAATAATTCATCACCTTTCTTGCTTCTTCACAACAAACATCTTGATTATCATTCCCTTTGCACTTTTGGTTATAAGTGTTGGCCTCTCACAAGTCCCTACAATCAGCATAAGTTTGCATACCGTACCATTTCTAGTGTTTTCTTGGGCCTTAGTCCTCTTCACAGAGGCTATGTACGCTATCACAATCCAACAGGCCGTATTTATATATCCAAAGACGTGAAGTTCAATGAAACCTCTTACCCATTTGCCAATATTTCGAAGCCCAAGCCCACTGTTCCAACTACCCACGTTGCATTACCTCTATTTAATCTCAACACACATTCATCAATAATGCCTTCGTCACCTTCCGTTTTGGGCCCTTACCCTTCCACTTCCCCTGTTTCATCATCTTTTACGCAAAGCTCCTCTCCCATGGTTGCTCAACAGCCTATGCATTCAATTGAAACTAGATCAGAGACTGCTTCCAATCGTCCTCGGTAGTTCACTAATGGGACCATCCGTTGGCCACCTCGAGCTTTCCATAGTGCCAAAACAAATATACCCGATGCTCCTTCATGCCTTTCCATAGCACAACAATATCCTGAATGGCGTGAAGCCATGTCAGAGGAGTTCAATGCCTTAGTTGCCAATAACACTTGGACATTAGTTCCAGCCTCCCAATCATCCAACATCGTGGTTTGTAAGTGGGTTTTTCGAACCAAACGCCTTGCCGACTTGACCATAGAGAAACGGAAGGCTCGTCGTTTAGTCACTAAAGGGTTTTTCCAGCAATCCGGCATCGACTTTGATGAGACTTTCTACCCAGTAATAAAAACCACCACAATTCGTCTTGTGCTTGCAATGGCAATCTCTCAAGGCTGGGTCACTCGCCAATATGACATCCAAAATGCATTTTTGCATGGATCTTTGAATGAGATAGTTTTCATGTCCCAACCCCCTGGTTTCTCTCATCCATAGTTTACTTCTCATGTGTACAGGCTGAACAAGGCCATATATGACCTGCGTCAATCCCATCATGCATGGTACTCGCGCCTTAGCTGTCAGTTAATTGATCTTTGCTTCACCATTTCAACAGCTAATCCATCTCTCTTTTTACTTAACTCTGGCAGCATCACTCTTTTTGTATTAGTTTATATGGATCATTTACTAATCACTGGTTCCTCACAACAAACAATTCAAGACCATATCTCGGCTCTACTCACTAATTTTCCCATAATTGACATTGGCAAGTTAAAATACTTCTTGGGTGTTGAAACCACTTAGACTTCCACTGGTCTGCTTCTCACCTAGTAGAAATGCATTCTGGATTTATTGCATAAGACCAACATGATGCTTGCCAAGCAAGTTAAGTCACCAATGGCCAAATCCTAAAAACTCAGTGTATTCAATGGCAACTTATTTGAGGATCTCACATTGTATCGAAAAGTTGTTGGCTACCTACAGTATCTCATTCACCAAACCCGACGTTGCATTTGCTATGTGCAAGGTGTGCCAGTTTATGCATGCACCACGGGTTCCACATTGGCAAGTAGTCAAACACATCCTCCGATATCTCAAAAATACCTCTCACGTTGGTCTTTAACTCTCCCCATCTCTGGCTTCTAATCTCATTGCATTTTTTGACACCGATGGTTACTGTGTTTTCCTCGGTTGCAACAAAATTTCCTGGTCTTCAAAGAAGCAACCTACCATAGAACGTTCCTCAACCGAAGCTGAATTTAAAGCTATAGCCAATGCCACGGCTACAATAATTTGGCTACAACACCTCTATCGAGACCTTGGAATTGTGTTCACCCATGCACCTCGGCTCTACTGTGATAATAAAAGAACAACTTACTTGTCTTCAAACTCCGTTTTCCATGCTAGAACAAAGCACCCCGAAATCAATTTTCACTTTGTGTGAGATCGGGTTCTCAACAAATCTTTAACTGTCTCTTTCATATATGGAAAAGATCAGCTCGCCGACATACTAACGAAACCCCTCTCTGTAGCTCACTTCACTCAATTGTTTTCAACATGAGACATTCCTACCAAATGCTTAGGAACATGTAAGTTGATTTACTATTCTTGAGACCTCTTAAATAATCTTGTCGATATATTTAGATTTGTTCCTCCCAAAGCAAAATAAGAGAAGAAAAACTTCTAAAGAGTTTAACTTCTTTGCATGAAAAATATAAGAACATGATTAATTTATTCTCATTTAATAAATTAAAAGGGTATGGTACAAAGAAAGTTACAATGATATCTTCCCTCCCTGAGTCCCAATCCGCCAATGTGTTGGCCACAAGTCCTCCCTTAATTAAAAATTTCACAATATTTACATGTTTATAATTAATTAAGCGCCTACTTTACCGGCCATTTTGTTGCATTGTCATACTTGAACTCGTCTTCATATTCAGCAATTTGTAGAACACTGGTAAGAATATTATTTGTTGCTTGATATCTTCCTTAACTCTAGAATTCTCATTAGCTCATCTATGCACGAGGTGGATGATACCTCATTGTGATTCAATTTCTTCATAGTATATGTCCAATATACATTATACTTAGTAAATGTTTATCTGTTGTTATATATATATATATATGATCATGATTTGACTTCCTAAACCATACCAATCAAATCTTTCACATACTTAATTGCTTTTTAGTGGTTCGAATGATCCACATAATCAAGAACTAAAAGAAATTGTTTTCATTTTACAGCAAGCGCCTCGGTCCTTTATAGCATCAATTCTCTAGTTAACATTGTCGGCCAACCTTCCAACTTGAGTCTGGTATGGTGTCAAAAGTTAAGAATTGTCTTTTACAGTTGGAAGATTATCGAAAAATTAAGGCCAGGGAGGAAGTGATTTGTTATGTGAAGTATAATTGGAGAAGGAGTACTTGTACTTTACCTTAAACAGAGAAGTGCACACAGGCCGGTTGCATCATATGAAAAAGAATAGAATTACCAATGATGATGAGGAACGTAACGTCTAGGCAACTTTGGCGTTGCATCACACATAAGATCATTAGGAACATGAAAGACTGAAAGCAAAAAAAATGATTTTTAAGCTTTCACCATCATATTAATCATTTAAATGGAACATGAACTAATTATTATAGTTTCATAATGTCAATGGTCTAGTACTAGTCTTTGGTATTTTCTTTTATTTCTCATGAAAGATACCATGTGAGGATGAAGTTGTGGATTTTCACCTACATGTAGATATAAACAAGACTTACAAGGGCTTGTTTGGTCAAAAATTTCATCTTATCTCATCTCATCTCATCTTATCTCCTTCCCAAATATCACTCAAACACAAATACTTTCAAACTAATCATTACAACTTTTTCAAACTAATCATTACAACTGTACCAAACTTTCAAACAAAAAGCATACTTATTTTCATACATTAAAACATTTCAGTAAGGGGACAACACTAGGTGCACTACTAGTACTACTTACCCGGCATTGTAATCTGCTCAGTCCATTGGTACCATCATTCATTCAATCATGGCCGTTATATATTTTCATACATTAAAACATTTATTTCCTTTCATTCATTCAATCATTTCCTTTTCATTGTTTTTAGTCATCAATCCATTCATTTCATAAACATCATTTAAAAGCACGAGCTTAAACATTATCATTTAAAACATACTTTAAAGCATACGCAAAAGCATCATCTTAAACATCAATTCATGGCATTATTTAAAATTCATTTCATGGCGTCATTTAAATACACTTTCATCGTATCTTTTAAACATCATTTAAAGCATCAAGCATAAATCTCAACATTTCTTTTCATGAAAATAAAGACAATAGATACTATGTATAACATCCATTCACATGCATACAACTTATTACTTTGGATCCATAAATAGGGGCTGCCAAAGAAGGCCTTTATATACCTATACCTTTAAACATTCATACATAGCATATTTTATAAAAAATCATTTTATTTCATAAAACATCATAAGAAAAACATTTTCATTTTCATTTCATATCATTTAGAAAACTCTATAGAAGTATGAACATAATACTTAATTGGACTCCATGCCATTTTCATTTCATAGTCCATTCTTGTGCGTGTCAGATGGCAACCTACATTCATTCATAACTTCCTGTTATTTCCTTTTTAAGTGCATAAGCAACTTAAACTTAGAATTTACATAAACTTTCTCCCCTTAGACATACTCTATTATCCGAGTCCATCCTCCATACTTTCCTTTATCATCATTTCCTTAATTTCAGAGCCCTTGTGACCCTCGAGGTCACATTTCTAACACAATATCCAACTTCATGGCCCATCACAACATCTGCATCCATTCAACTCGACTACAAAATGCTCAATACCCTTCCTCCAAAATACATCATTCATACCAAATCTGTCGAATCCAACAACTTGTCCCATTCATGAGCCTTATTGCTTATAACCCACCTTTTCTTTCAGTCCATTCCCATCATACTTCATAGCATATAGACAACCAAAAGTCAAACCACAACTTAGATGAGAGAGTTACCTAGATAAAAGTGGCTGGTGTATATGGTAGTGCACTTGGCAGCTTGGAGGAAATAAAGAGGAAGGCACATAATAGGACTAGCTGAACATGGTTTTCTATATTTAGAGACAATTAGGGCCAGGGAGTAAGGTTATTTAGGAGTGGAGACCAATACAAGATGGAATATAAGGTAAATACCAAAGTCAGTACCTTAGCTAAGGTTTACACATGAAATAGTCGACTTAAGGAGTTGAACAAAAATTATTATGTGCAAGGTTGAGACTCACTTTCACTTCACATATTCTAGTGGTTGAACATCCAAATATAAAGGACTAACTGGATAAAGGTAAACATTGAAGAAAACAGAGAAATATGAGATGATTTGCTACGCAAGATACCAAAACAGAAACTGGAATAGAGGGGTTAGTTTCTCACATGTAAAGCAACTAACATAGATGTTTTCTTGCTCCAAATTATCATTTCCTCCACCATACTTTCTACTATTCAACCAAATGAAGTTAGAGGTGAGGATGCTTGAGTTAAGAGGAACTAAGAGGTAAAAGCATTAGAAATTAGGGTAAACAATGAGGGGTTCAAATATGAAAACTGCTGCTGCCGATAGGATGATTTTGTTTTCTGTTTTGCTTCATTCTGAGCTCGAATGTTTCATCCACTGGACTAGAATATATTGTATAGATGAGGGTCCTTGGAGTAAGAAGAGAATACATGTGAGAAGGAGAGGGAAAAGAAAATGAGAAACTGTTACTGCTGCTGTCTCTTACAACGTTCTGCTGTTGTTGTGTGTGTTGTTGTTCCCCTCAGTTTCAGCTACTTAAGAGCTGGTTTTGGTCTGAGATTTTAAGGTCATTTGGTAGTCCTAATGTCGCCGCATATTGAGGCTGAGTTGAAGAGATGAAATAAAAGCCAACTAAGGTGCTGAAACTTAATAGGAATCAAGGGTTGAAGTTGCTGAATTTTTTCTGCACTGGAAGGACAGCCAAGAGCTTGTGTATTTTCTTGTTTTCAAACCTTCCCTCTTTCTAATACATTCCTAATTACACAAGCAAGGATTTAGAAGTGATCAAATGGAGATAAAACAAGCTAGAGAGTCGACCAAACAGAAACTAGTAGGAAGGAATCAATTGCATAAATTTAGAGGAGGAAGCGCATTGCAGAAAGAGTTTGCTGCTATTCTACAATTTTGGACAGAATTAAAAGAGGGAGACCAATTAATGGCCATAAGTTGCCGACTTGTGGTTTGAACAAAACAGAGGAGGAATGGAAAAGCAAGTGGCATGGACAAAGGGCTGTGTAGGTTGCCTTGGCGCTGAACTAATGGTTCTCAAGTGAAGGAGCCGAGCTATACACTTGGGGCTAATTTGATCAAAGGGTGGAAATAAAACATTTAGAAATAGGACAGAGAGACATAAGGAAAATAGAGAGTAAAGGGAAATAGACTAAATGCAAAAATAGAACTTTGTTTTCTTGATCTCAAAATAATATTTTTCATCATGAAATAAATGATGAGTTTTAATAAATATTTCTCAGAGAAATAAATCCATCTAAATAAATAGAGTTTTTAACAAAAAATAAAATGATGAATATTAAATAATATTCCTAAAGAAATAAAATTACTTAAATAAAATAATTTTCTACAACTATATTATTTTTGAGGCTCCAAAATTAAAGAGGTTTACCTCAAAAATTAGGTTTGGTTCAATAATACTAAAATATCCCATTAAAATAAGTTTTGGACTCAAAAAAATATTTAGAAGATTTTAAAAGACTTGGCTCAATTTAAAAATTAGCCGCTAAACATAAAAATAAGGATTCGAGATTTAAAACGTGAAGACAAGACTCTTGACCAATCGATAAGAAAATGTGCGGTTGGTCACAAGTAGTAAGTGAATGTATGTCAAAGAATATATATATATATATATAGTAGTTGGGTGACGACAATCAATTAAATATTATGCTACTACCTTAAAGGAAGAACAAGAAAAAAGAAATTGCAGACTTTTATTCAACCAGATTGAGTATTGCTTTATAATTATAAACAGTAAATTGAAGAATGACAGAGTTTTCCTCCCAACTGGCTTTATAATTTGAAGGAATATTGGTATAATTGGACAATGTGATAGTTTGCATTGAAAATGATGTCGGTGAACACATTGAAAGTGATTACACAACAGAGGTGGATATTATATATATGTATGCCTGTATGTATATACATACATGACAAAAATGCTACGTTTATAAAGAAATATATACAGATGGCCTACCAATTCATGAGCTAATATACATGCACATGTGAGCAAACATATTTTAGAGAGGAGATCAGTACCATGTAGATGAACGGCCAAAGCTGGCCTTCTGCACAAAGTCAAATGCCAGAGGAAGCAGATTCGGGTGTCGCAACCTCCCTAGCTTGCTCATATGCTCTTCAAACTCCTCTTTCCCCAAATTATTCATTTGTTTGAACCGCTTCACAACCATCACCTGTCCATTGTGCAAGGCAGCCTTGTAAGAAGACCCAAAGGATCCACTGCCCAATATCTCAGCTGAGGCTTTAAGCAATTCCTGCATATCAAACTTCTCCCTATCTTCCCTGACAAAGGTCAGCTTCACACCCTCAACCTTCTTGGTATTTCCACTGCGGTTTGTTGAGTCTTTCCCTGATTCGTTCGATTCCTTTATGCCTGATTTCTTTTGCAAGTTTGATGGCTGTACTGGAGCCTTTGTCAATAAAGATGGTTGCCTCTTGTGGTTGATGAAGACCACTATACCTATGCCGACTGTTGCCATCGTTGCAAGTATAACAATCACTAGGATACATAGAATTGAGCCTTCGTCACAATTACCCATAGGCTTTCCACATAGCTCTAAATTTCCTGCTATTGATAGGACAAAACATCACTGCCTGAATGTTTTCACACATATTTACCTTTGTATATATATGCATATGTGGGCTTTCGGCATTGTTTCATGTGGGTTTTAAGTTCTTTGGAGGCTTAAGTTGGCTAATCAATGTCCAATATTAGAGTGGAAAGCGCTAGATGCCAATGAAGCCCTGAGATGATCATATATATGTTCAGACATTATATTCAACTGAAAAGTTTTGAGTATATAGATATAGAGATCTAACAATTAATCTTATAGGAAACAGTACTCTCTATTTTAATTACCATAACAATATAGAATCCAATAGATCACTTATAGGCTTAATCAATATTTTAGTTCAAAACATAAGACTGCAGATTTGTAACATAAGCGTAAAGAACTTATTGTCATTATAATTGAAAAACTGTTCTACAAAAGAAAAATAGCTCATACTTTTTTTTATTTTATTTAGATTTTGCACCAACTGAAATAAAATCCTAGCTCCGCCACTATCTCTGCCAGATACTGTTAGCCATCAAATTAGGCGCGATTAGATACAATAGAATCCAAGAGCTCCAGCAAGATAACCACAAAATGAGAAGCCAATATTGGTGATACTAAAATAGAAGTCTTTCATTATGCATTACTATTAGTACATGACCTGATTAGTAACCAGTAAGCAGGGGCAAATTTGTTGGAGTTTAAGGAGTTGGAGTTTTCATGGCAGGGATTATTATTTCCTCAAGAGTTCATTCTAATTTTGAGACGCATACAAAAATATGATAATAATCCCATCTAGAGCTTTAGGACCTTTGATTTGTATCATTTTCTCAATCCAGAAACTTTCAGCAATTACCCTGTATTTTGACAAATGCAGCCAAAGAAGATCAACAATTACAGTATGATGAAAAAAAAAATCAACAACATTTTAGATTCCCTTAATTTGCACAGAAATTAAGTTCATCTCAATTCATGCGTTTGCCACACAAGTTAAGAAAAAAAGCTCCACACAGAACCTTTCTTCCCTCCTTATGACCCTAGAAAAATACAACGGTGCTAGCAACATCTAAATTTGGTGTAGCAATCAAGTTCAAGCCAAGACGTGGAACAAACTTATGGAGTATCCAATTCCTTTGTCATTAAATGGTGGCAAAGCAATTCCCTTGTGTGTGAGTAAGATGAAAACACACTTGCCAAACCTATACAATCTGCTTAATTCTCTTAAGTCCTGAGCAATTCAGTTTGGAGCTTGGAAAGTTTATAAAATGACATTATCCAAAGCTTTCAGCCTTCTAATGGTGACATTCTAATGCCTAGTATAACAATTCATCCAACATCCTTTCCAATATGGGAAGTGGTCATCATAGTCTCATAGAAAGCTGAAAAGGTGAAAAAGGGATAAGAAATCAGGTCCAATACATATCCTATCTGGTTAACTCGAAAGAATCCTAGAAAATTGTAATTCCTTTTATGTTATGCTGTAAAATTCTAACCTTATTCAACTTACCCTTCTTATGGTCATTAGGTCTGTAAAACATAGTTTTCAAGGCACTTAAATCTCCCTTTACAGATCTGGTCTTGGTCTAAAAGCATATTCTTTGAGGCCTTTGAACCTGTTTCAATATTCCTGGTGTATATTTATGTACTGAAATTCCACTAAAGGGGTCGAGGAGATTACTTCGCTGCAAATTCCACAAGCATCCTATGAATGCAAGGTTTGAGCTATTGCAAAAAAAAAAAAAAAAAAATCGAGATAGGTTCATTCTATGTTCACTTAAACTAAAAAATACCTTTAAAAGAGTACTAATTTCCCATAAAAATGTTTTCTAAGATACATGGAATGTCAATGGATGCTTATTCACAAGTCACCATGAGATAATGCAATTGAAGTTCTAAGCATGCTAATGGTGAAAGAATTTTTTCCACAAACTTTTTTCATATCTAGTTTTGATTGATAAGCATGCAATACTTCAAAACATGCCCTGAGCACTCATGGCTCATGACGTCAAGTAATATGACATAATCATGCTTCTTTAGAGGAAAATCAATCTGTCTTCATTGTTGGAAGTATATTGGGCATACCATACCAATCAGTCTTCTTCAAACATTTATTTTTTCATCCCTTTTACTGTTCTAGATCATCAACTCCATAATAGCTCGACCAAATATCACTTTAGAAGTGAATCAAGGCTCCTTAATAGCTCCATAACAGACACAAAAACATGCTGAAATAACATGCTCAAAAGGAGTACTGTACAATACAAACATAATGAAAAGTTAGCAGGTAGAAATAGAATGTGAATAATCAAGCCCTGTAGGATCAATCCTCTGCTGGTTATGGTACATTTTCCTTGAAGGCACTCTGTAGATCTTGGAGTTGAATCTCTGTGTTCTTGAGTCTAGATGCAATATGTTCGAGCTGTCTCCTCACTGGAGCAACATGTGCATCCATCCTACAATCCATCTCCAATAACAGAGTTTCCATCCAGGAAGGTCGTGCCACCTGTCTAGATGAGCTTTCACCAGCCTCATATGAAGTTGGCTAAGACCAAGTAGTCTGTTTCTGAGCAAATGGTGGCATGTTGTGCAATCCTAAGAAAGATTGACAAAGTAGAAAAGCAATTTTGTTCCCTAGCAAGAGCAAAGAATGCCTTAGTGTGATGGCAAAAGCAAAGAATGAAGTTCTACATAGTTCAACAATTGCAAAAAATTATGTACTTTGTCTTATCGGAACTCACACATATGTATACATCGCTATTTCACTTTATAAAAATTTATAACAAAGAAACTTAAACTTCATTCATCTATCTTTATTTACACTACTTCAGATCGACAGTTTGATATGGCTAATGTTTCTGTGTCCCTTTGTATTTCTAATTCCATTTTCTTCTAAAACAAAACCCCTAACATGTTCACTAGAAAAGAAAAAGACAAATTAAAAATTAAAGCACATTTTATAGTGAATCTTACCGTATTGNACACTATGAATAAGGCTGTGTAGAAGGACACGTTTGTGTCGTATGCATGGTACTAGCACAGAAAGAATATAATTCATCTTGAACTTGATTGACATAATTCATGGTTCTACTTAGAGTCAAATCTTCTACCTTACGATTAGAAAAGTTCCATTGCTAGGAGCTTTCTGATAAATTTTCAAGAAACTTATATGCCACATATATCATCCATCAAACTCAAAAATCCATCATTATTCATCGACTCAATCATGTTACGGTTTCTTTGAATTAAACCGTTATAAAAATAGTGCACTTGTCTTCGTGTCTCAAGACCTTGGTGGGGACACTTTAGAATCAGGTTCTTAAATCTCTCCCAACTCATAAAAAGTTTCATTATCATCTTGTTAAAAATCAACAATCTCTCTCCTCAAAGCATTAGTTTTTGACATTGAAAAAAATTTAGAAAGAAATTTTGTGACGAGAATATGCAAAGAAGTGATAGATCTCGAAGGCAGAAAGATTTAAACCTAGCCTTTACCTTGTCCTTTAAAGGAAAAGGAAACAAGCATAGACGAGCTGACTCATTAGTGAAGTTTTAGAACCTAAGGGTAGCATAAATATGAAGAAAAGCCTTTACATGCAAGTAAGGATCTTCTTTCTCGAAACCATGAAAGGTTGGAACTAGTTGAATTATTTGTGATTTCAGCTGAAAGTGTGCCGCAGTAGTTTACATGATGGAGTGATAATGGGTAAAAACAACTCCTTACAAGTTTATGCATCCTCGAGGTTTTTCCCATTGTAGACAAAGAATAAAAATCCAGACTAGTACAATGATCATGTGTATGATCATGTATGTATCCACATTTTTGTACACCACACAATATAGTAATTTTGTTTTAATTTCTTTTAGAAAAACTAACTACAACTAATACAAGAATGAATTTAGTCAATATTCAATGTGTTTTCCTAACCATATCCCTGTAAAAATGCCAAAAACTTATTGTGAACTTTAATTGTACTTGCAAGTGTACAAACTGTACCAAAGTCTAGTTTATTAAGAACGAGGTTGAACCTATAGAGACTTGTAAAAGCATAGGAAACCAATCAAACATAAACTAAATAAATTCTAATTCAGTCCATAAAAATAAGTTCTAAAATAAAATAAGAAGTTAAGAACTAAACAATCAATGAATCAAAGCAAGAAATAATTAATTAATTAAGCTAATCACAATAAAAAATTAAATAAATTTTAAAAATGCATATTAATCTAAACATTGAAAAAACTATTATTGAGAATTTTATTTTTAATAAAATTATGAATCAGGCTTTCAACTGATTAAGATTATTCTAGATCATGAGAAAAATATGATTGAATTTATATCAAGAAATTTATCCCTCTCAATTGATATGAAGCAAGAACAATAAATTGTTGAACGCATCAATATTTGGAAAAAAAAATCAATCTCATAAATAATATTACTAATCTTTAATGAGATTTCATCCTTAACCTTAGTTGAAATTTAGCTAGGCATATTCATGAAAATAAATTCTAAAATATGAACATAAATAAATATCAAACCAATATTTAAAATGAAAATCAAGAAAAATAAAAATTACACAGCTCTCAAAACATAAAAATAGCTATAAGTCCGTTACCGTTAAAGTCTGTTATGGTTACAGTTCTTTCCCAACTTTGATTTCTTCCACAACTTTGATTCCTTTCCGAGCTTCAATTCCTTCATTAAGATAAAGTTCAAATTTAAGAAAGAAAAATAAATATTTCAAAACTAATAAAAATATAAGAATTAACACTATATAATTGTTATAGCGCTTTATTTAATTTAGTAAAATTCTGCGACTATTATCACATACCCAAGTGGAAGTTCTTCAATAATTAAATCATCATTAGCATCCTTGAATTCCATAATTCTTGTGATTGAAGATTGCCTCTTCCGTTGTGGGTTCCAATCGGGTTCCAAGTCATGCTCACCATCATCTCGGTCTCTCTTTGAAGGTTGAATTGGATCAATGAAATTGTCATTCCCGTATATTATATGGACTCCAGCACTTTTCAAGATTGCTTTCTTTGAATCACTTTCAAATGTAAACCTCATATTGTTCCCCACCCTGTAACTTCTTGACACCAACTCATCAATACAATTTCCAGCTTTGTATTGTAGCAATACAAGATGTGGGTCCCTTGAAGCCCATGCCCACAGAATCTCATGCCCGTTTATTGTGATAGAAGTCCTTTCTATTCCTATTACCACCGGAAGAGGTCCCACAACAAAACACAAAACTAATGCCACGATCTCGTGTCCACACATGGACGCATTATGATCAATTTCTATTTCAATAAAATTACTATATGAAGTAGTCTCCTTGCAATACTTGAACCACTATGGAATCCTACTTCCTGGATATATAATCCTACTTGAATCTTTCCACCGAAAGCGTTCCTATTAAACCAAGTATATATATGTTAGAAAACAAATACAACCTATCAAATATGGCATATATACGAAACAAAAAGAAATTAGAGATCAAATATATGAGACATGTATACCTGAACCAATAATGGATCTGGCGCATGATTGCCTACATTCACTTCCACTTTATTGCACTCCGATAAGTCAATCCATCTTAGCCGTTTTAAGTTGGGTGTACCAAATGAAGATTTTGTCGATAAATGATAAAAGTGTTCCAATAACCCGCATCTTCTAGCATCTACCCTTTCTATATTTGGTGGAAGTTGTAAAATTTCTTCAAGTTGCTTGCAGTCTCTCAAATCAAAGCTACGCAATCCAACAAATCCTTCGATGCATGGAGGAAGGCTAACAATATCACTACTAGATAGACTTAAACTCCTCAAACTGGATGAGAAATTATATGTCCTAAATAAATTATTTGATTCTGGTAAGAAATTCTTTAGGCTGGAACATCCTTCAGCATTTAACACTTCTATATTTGGTGGAAGGTGTAGAATTTCTTCAAGTTGCTTGCATTCTTCCAAATAAAGGCGAGACAATCCAAAAAATCCTTCGATGCATGGAGGAAGGCTAACAATACCACTACCAGATAGACTTAATATCCTCAAACTGGATGAGAAATTATATGTTCGAGATAAATTTGATTCAGGAGGCGGCAATGGGAATAATTCCATACTTGATGAAATTTCATTTTCCTGTGTACATGGCATGGATTGTCCATCATGCCTCACCTCCTTTCCAAAATTTACAAAATTTGGACAATTAGTGACGGAAACAATCTCTAAACATTCCAACTGAAAAATGTTTATTGGAAGATGCACAAGGTTTCGCCTCCAATCTCTAACTTCTCGAGCCCAGAGAGGTATGTAATGGATGAAGGTAGCTCCTGTATTACAGTGCTTTCTAACAAGAGATGCTTCAAATGTTCAATTTCACACTCAATTTTTGGAAAGTTTTCAAGACTTGTACAACCTCTAAGTTGAAGTAATTCTAGAGATCTCAACTTGAAGCTTCTTGGCAACTTCTTTAGGCTGGAGCAATTTAAAAAGCTCAATTGAACAAGCTTATCCAAAAATCCAATAGAATCATGAACCTCAACTAATCTTATACATCCATCAACATTTACCTCTTCTATATTTGGTGGAAGTTGTGGAATTTCTTCAAGTTGCTTGTAGCATGTCAAATCAAGGCTGCGCAATCCAACAAATACATCAATGTATGGAGGAAGGCTAACAATACCACTAAAACGTAGTCTTAAACTTCTCAAACTGGATGAGAAATTAAAGAACTTATTGTCATTATAATTGAAAAAATGTTCTACAAAAGAAAAATAGCTCTTACTTTTTTATTTTAT
>QEOT01009398.1:0-13440 GCA_003123785.1 Pterocarya stenoptera
TGTAGCACACCTTTTTGATGTGTTTAAAAAAAAAATTATATAATTTTTTTTTATATTTTTAAATATTTAAAACATTATTAAAAAGTATTTTTTTAATTAAAAAGTAAAAAAAAAATTATTAAAAAATACTTCCATAATTATTAAGTAAAATAAAATTTTTTATTTTTTTATTTTACTTAATAATTAAGAAAGTACATTTTAATAATATTGTGATTCTTTTTAAAATATTAAAAATTATTAAAAAAAATTATATAAAAAAAAACTTAAAAAAATATATAAAAATATATCTATTACACAGAGCGGGATACAGAGCGGGACACGGAGCGGGACACGGAGCGGGATTTCTATCATTTTCCATCTAAATATAATATGTTAGATTTTTTAAAAAAATAATAATTATAAGAGATTAGATTATAAAATTATTTTTATTGTAAAATAATTCTAACATGTCTATGTATTTATTTTTATAAAAACATTTTGTGGCTATACCAATTCTATTAAAATTATGCCCACCTTTTATGGATGTGCTAATGTGATTTCTATGATAGAGATGTGCTACTATGCTATCCAGAGTAATCTACTCAAGTTTACCGTTTCAACTTTTTGATTTTTTTAAATATATTTAAATATTTTTAAAAAATAAAAAATATATCAATATATCTAGAGGGTCGTTTGAATTGAGAGAAGAGTTGAAATAAATTGAGATGGTTTGTGAATTGTAAAATAAAATATTTTATTAATATTATTATTATTTTAAGATTTGAAAAAGTGGATTGTTTATTATTTTTTGTATAAGAATTTAGAAAGAATTTTTTAGGATTTGAAAAAGTAAGATTGTTTGGTATGAGAATTTGAAAAAATTCTTTTGAAATTTAAAAAAGTAAAATTGTTTATTATATATTTTAATATGAAAATTTGGGTAGATTTTTTTGAGATTTGAAAAAAAAAAAATATTATTATATTTTATGTAAAAATTTTAAAAAATTATAATAATGAAGATAAGATGAGTTAAGACAGATTAAAGAGAGTTTAAAAAGCAAATAATCTCTTAAAATTACTTCTTTAATTATTAAGTTAAAAAAAAAAAAAATGACCAACAGTCCAGTAGAGCGGTCAAATTAGACCGCTGGCTACCTTTTCCCTTCTATGGTATCATCCTATTCTTTGTTGTGCGGAAAGGGCATATTGTTGGTGTTTATAAGAGTTTGACTGATTGTCAGGCTCAAGTTGGATCTTCAGTAATTCCTCTGTCACCCCATAATGTACCGCGATTTATTGGATTTTACCTCTTTGATTGAATTCTGTTAGTATTTTTTAAAGAGCATTGTTATGCATAAGTCTACACACCACATATCAATGTATTTTTTATTTTTTTTTAATTTTTTTTAATTTTACTCTTCTTGAAAAATTTATATTTTTTTATTCATCATCCATATAATACACATTTAATAAGAGAAACAAATAAAAAAAATAAAAAAAGTTATGATGTGTGGTGTATAGGCTGATGCAAAGATTAATTCTTTTTTAAATAATAACTCTTTGACGTTGAGATTTATTGCTCTAATGAACTCTTGCTTTTATTCATGACTTGCCAGTAGTCAAATCTTCTGGTTGGTACTGTTGCTTTTTATTTATTTTATTTCCGTTATTTTTGCCTTTTACTCTTGGTTAAATAATTGGTAAAACTCACTTTAAAGTCTTTTTACGTTTCTTTCGAGTGATGTTCGTTATCAATATTCTCATTAACGTTTTTAACGTTTAAATTTTTTCTCTAAAATATTTTCTACAGGTCGGTTTTACTTTTAAGTTGGTAATGAATATTGTTATTCTACTTCTTTTTAACATATACTTTTTATTTAAATTGTATGGAGATTAGCAAGTAATGTACATGTGTTTGTTATTCAAAAATAATACTTTTTCTTTTCAGTACGTATGGAGTTAGTATTTTTCTAAACAAAAGAGAAAGACAAAATGTATATAGATATATTTTGAGAGATTTTTCCAGAAAAAAGAAAAGTGTTCTTTGAGTGGAGCTTTGGGCTCAACCACTTGTGCAGAGTTAGTTTGGGCTATACAATAATCAGTTGAGCTGTTGTATCCTAGAGAAGTCAAATCAATAAGATTTCTACTGTACCAGTTTTGACATGTTGTACACTGCAGAGAGCTTAAGATTATGTTTGGAAAACATGTTTCACCCAAAATTTTCATCTTCATCTCATCTCATCTTTACACTTTTTCAAATCCTCATACAAAATATAATAAATAATTCAACTTTTTCAAATCCCAATATAACTTTTTCAAATTCTATTTCAATTTTTTCAAATCTTAAAATTAAAAAATAATATTTTAAATTTTAAAACAAAACACAAAATTATCATCTCATCCTCCAAACATATCCTAAATCTCCTTAAAAAGAGTGATATTTCTGTGCTTCAGTCCAAATTGGCTTCGTTTTAATTTTTATTCAATTGTAATTTTTATTATATTATTGTGAATTTTATCAACAATTTTAAAGAGATTTAGCATGGAGTCTACAACTGAAAAGTCCACGAAATCATTGGAGATTTCAACAAACCCTTCCGGTTCAAAGGAGCTTATTTCAAGAGATGAAAGTCACAAATGAAAGCTCACGGAGAAAAGATTGAAAAATATACCAAAGATGAGTATAACTGTCGATGTTATCTTTCAAATTGTCTTGCTGATCAATTTTATGATTACTACAATACTACTTACACATCTGCAAAGAAAATTTGAAAAGTTTTACNGGAGTGATGAGGTTGAGCTGAAATTCACCTCTAGACGTATATTGATGCTCAAAGATGTGCTCTATACATCGTTTATGAAGAAGAATTTGATGTCGAGTTTTTTACTCAACAAAGCGGGCTTCAAACAAACTATGAAATTTGATCAAAATGTGATTACAAAAAATGAAGGTTTTGTGGGCAAGAGCTATGCTTGTGATGGGATGTTTAAATTAAATATTGAGAATAAAACATAGGATGTTTCTTTTTATGTGTATTATTTTTTAAATATTTTGGCACATATGCTTATGTCTTTCTTTGATATGGAATAAAAAATTACAATCTAATTTTTATATTGGAATAAAGTGATTTTTGCGTAAGGTGTATTTTTTTTTTATGAAAAGAAAATTTCTTTTTAAAATCTAAAATTAGTAGGGGTTAAGTTTTTAGAAGACAATATTTTTTTTTTATTCAAAAGATTTTGCCCTAACGTTTTCTCCAAATTTATTTTTAGAGCTTTTGGGAGTAAAACCAAATGTTTTTAACTTTTTTATATTAACTGTATGTTCATGTTTCATTTAAGTTGGCGGATATTTTTCAAGTAATTTTATATTTACGTTGGCAGCCGTTAGCTTTCATTTAAATGTATATGATATTAATTTTGGGGTTAGTGTTATAATCGAAAGCTTTTCAACGTTCAAATTTTAATATAGTTATTCTGAAGTGAATTTGGATGTATGTATTATTTTTATTTATAAGCCGTTTTAAGAGTTTATTGCTTATTATTTTAAAGTTTGAGCTGCCGTAGTTTTCTTAAGTCAACTATGGAGTTTAATTGCTTTGGCTTCAATTAAGAAGCAAATTAGTTGAGAGATTTATTCATTTGTAGAAAAAATCAATTAATTCATTGTGATAGTACTACTATAATTGATAGAGTACAAAATTATTATTATAACGGTAAATCCAGATCCTTTGGAAGAAAAAAATACAGTACTGTGAGATTTTTTTTATTGATGGTATTATTAATGTGGATCCATTAAAAAAGTTTTGACAAGAGAAAGGATCTGGAATACATTGAGGAGAATAAGATTAAAACCCATAAATTCATGAACTATGTATGAGGATACCTAACTTGGGGACCAAAGATCCTGAGAACTGGGTTCAATGAGAAAAAGGAATCATATGATGGTCATAAGAAATGCACTATTTATTTTATTTCTCATTCTTATGATGTGAGTGCATTTGTTTTGTAATGTTGTGGAGGGTGAATTTTGAAGAAAACTCTTAATGAAATTCTGTAACTCTTATGAGTAAGGTGTAAGAATTACAGGAACACCCTTGACAGATTTCACCTATGTAAGTGTGAGAGTGGGGCCGCTCTCTAAGAGATTTGGGTTTATTCTCAAATACACTCATGAAACCGGGATGAGCACAAGGCCGTAATGTGCTAGCTAATAAAGCCCGTGTCAACACCTGGATTACTATGTGTGAGTAATAATTTTTTATTTCTCCTAAGCAGTCATAGTTCAAGTCTGAGACCACTACTGACTCTGGAGTAAAGGTTGTTATTTCATTAAGTGAGGGTTCAATGCAGAGCACATTTTCATGATGCATAATAATCATTCTTTATCTAGAAGTATCTCTCTTATATTATTATTTTTATTATTATTAAAAAATAGTGGAGGAATGTTAGTATTTTTTAAATAATAACTTTTTGACGTTATGAGGTTTATTGCTCTAATGATATTATCTTGCTTTTATTCATGACTTGCCAGTAGCCAAATCCTTTGGTTAGTACTGTTGCTTTCTATTTATTTTATTGCCGTTATTTTTTACTTTTAGTCTTGGTTAAATAATTGGTAAAACTGATTTTAAGGCCTTTTTACGTTTCTTTCAAGTGATGTTCGTTATCAATATTCCCATTAACGTTTTTAACGTTTAAATTTTTTCTCTTAAATATTTTCTACTGGTCGGTTTTACTTTTAAGTTGGTAATAAATGTTTTTATGCCGTTTCTTTTTAACGTCTACTTTTTATTTAAATTGTATGGAGATTAGCGAGCAGTGTACATGTGTTTGTTATTCAAGAATAATACTTTCTCTTTTCAGTATGTACGGAGTTAGTATTTTTTTAAACAAAAGAGAAAGACAAAGTGTATATAGATATTTTTTGAGAGATTTTTCCAGAAAAAGAAAGGTGTTTTTTAAGTGGAGCTTTGGGCTCAACCACTTGTGCAGAGTTACTTTGGGCTATACGACGATTAGTTGGGTTGTTGTATCCTGAAGGAGTCAAGTCAATAAGATTTCTGCTGTACTTGTTAATTTGAGATGTTGTACACCGCAGAGGGCTTGAATCTCCTTAAAGAGAACGATATTTCCGTGCTTCAGTCCAAACTGACTTCGTTTTAATTTTTATCCAATTGTAATTTTTATTAATTATTGTGAATTTCACCAACAAATTCTACTAGTTGTGTGCTTTTTAATGTCAATGCATTTTCAAATAGGCATTTTCGTGAATCTGTATGATGTTTTTTAGACTCTTTCAGGGCTATATTTCAAAGATATAAGATGGATCTAAAATTAATAATCACATATATTGGAGCATTATCAATTAATATGCTTAATGACCTTGGAAACTATATATAATGTTGAATGATGTAGAGCCCGTTGTTGCCACATGTAGTTTAGTTGCTTTCTGTGGCTATATTTGTTATTTGTGCATAACGAGACACATAAGTCCGTAACAATTAAAATTATATAATGATACAAATCAAAATTGATTGAGGTTTTAGTTTTGAAATCCCCAAACAGCTTGGGGCTTCAATTCTGAAACCCCGAAATTACTTAGGATCTCACTTAGAAACACTAACATAAATTAGGGTATGAATTGAAACCCTAAACTAATTTAGGGTTTTGGATTGAGACTCTAAAATCATCTAGGGGTTCAATCTGAAACCTTAAACAAATTTAGGGTTTCAAGTCGAAACCCTAATCAATACCAAATTCCAATCAATGATTCAAATCAATACACACAATCCAATCATCCATAGCACACAAAATACAATCTCATCCTTCATATTCCAATCTATTGCAAAAATAAATAAATAAATAAAATTGAGACTAGGATTTCAAAATACTTACAGAGAATGAGATTTGGTGCTCGAAGATGACGTGAACTGCGGACGGCAATGACAAGAGAGGTTGAGACTTGAGAGGAGAGTGACAGGGTGAGGGTGAGGGTGTGGGTGTGTGTATGTGAGAGAGAATAGAGAGAGAGACTAGGGTTCTGGGTGTGAGGCTCGAGACACCCTGGGGTGGGGAAAATTAGGCTTAATGAAATGATGTCGTTTTGGGGATACTTAAAACGATGTCGTTTCATTATAAGTCTATATATATTATTTATATATAAGCAGACGGATATGGGATTATGTAGTCTAGCCTGGGCCCAGCTTGCCCCCTGTCCTCACTGGGCTCACAAATGTGGGTGGATGCCCCGCCACCCGCATCTAACAGACGGGGCCCCGCCCTCCCAGGCGAGGGCCAGATGGTGGAGGGCAAGCAGACAAGATGTAAGGCCCTGCCGCCCACCCACCCATACATAGCAAGCAAGTAAAAAAAAAGAAAAATAATAAAATGAATTCACTTTGAAGAACAAAGAAATATGAAAAAGTGATTTCAATATATGAAAAAGTGATTTCAATATAGACAAGAGAGAAACAGAGAAAGGACCTAAAGAAGTTGGAAATGGCAGACGAACACTTCGTGTATAATGGCCAGCTCATTTTCAACTCACCTAAGCACTTATAGGGACCAAGTCTTCTCGCTATGGACTAAAAATTCCAAGTCACAAAGATGAGAGAATGAGAAGAGAAGGAGAGCATGGAGAAGAATCTTGGTGCCAAAATCGTGCAATATATTTATTAGAGATACTAGATGACCAGTTGAATTCATAGGCCATATTTGGCCAACTCAAATAGCTCACTTCCAAAAGCACTGTATAGTCAACTCACTATTTATTAGAGCATTTGTAGTGAACTAGGCATAGTCAAAATTTAGCCAAGGTTTAGATAGCTTGCTTAAAATGCATCCACATCAAACTCAACATACGTACAACAATTTTATCTACAACGTTTTTTACGGACCAAATGTAGCTAGCCAAAATTGCTTGCCAATTCATTTTTTCACAATAATATATTCTTCCTGCTCATACCATTATTCGCACCAACATAGCTCCCCTAAAATTTTTCTCCACAAATAGAGCTCCTCAACACATCTCCTCAAACATAGCTCTACCAAAAATAAAGCAACACATCTCATTGATCTCTTTGTCTGCCACCAACGACCTCCACGAGCATCGTTGCCACCGAACGCCTTCCGGTAAGCCCTTGCCATCGACGATTGTGGATTTTTAGAACAACCACGTGAGCTTGATCCTTCTTCTTCTAGAATAATTTGTCTCGCTATCTCAAATTCTTCGTAAGAATCTGAATCGATAGGTATCATTTTCTAAAAAGGCGAACGATCCATTAGGAGAAAATGAAAAAAAATGATTTCACGGAGAATCTTGAGTTGAAGTGAATAAAACTGTTGAGGAAATATTATGTTTTGTAATAAGAGAATATAACCATTGGAGAAATATAACCGTTAAAAAAAATATCCATTGGAAAAATATGATCGTTGGAAAAATATATCTTTTGGAAAAATAAGACTGTTAGAAAATTATATCCGTTGGAATAATATGAACATTAGAAAATTAATGTGCATTTTTTTAATCAACAATACACACTGGAAGGAACAACAATCTCCATCCACAAAGAGAGTGAGAGAGAGATTGCCATGGCGAGTCGACCCCTCTTTCCCTCTCTCTTGCATCTACTCGCTTTCCTCTCACTCCTCAACCTCTTCCTCTTCCATCTCTCTTGCTCCCTTGTCCTTGCCACCGATTCCCACTTCGAAGGCTTCGATTCTGAAGATGCATATCCTGATATAGACTCTGATTCCAATATCCTCTACCCTAATTTCCTCTTATCACCTCTGATCACTATGTTGGATCCCCACTCCTCCTCACTTTCTCCACTAGATCCCAGTCCTCAATCTCGGTCTCCTTTGTCGGATCCTCAGAATTAAAATAATGAAGAAATCAAAATATTATGTTAATTGAATAATGATAGATTTAAAGACTTTGTTATTTGGTGTCGTTGAAAAATGACTAGTTAAATTAAAAAAAAGTAAATTTTCTAATCAAATTTTGACTAAACAATGGTTAGACCACTATCAATACTAATACATTTTAGACGGAGTGGCCAAACTGCGGCAATAATTTGATTTTGGCGAGTTCATTAACTGATGCTCTAGCAGTTCGTAGTTGAGGCAATTGCTAAAAGATGCCAAAACCGTTGAAGACGCCGTTGAGAGGCAAGTATCGAGTCGTACTTTTGTCTATGCTCAGGTCTAGCGTTGGCGGACAGACTACAATTTTGGAGCATTTCCACTTCTATTTTTAAGTCAAATGGTGAAGATTAGTGACAGAAGCAAGCAAGGAAAAAGTTCATGAAAATACATATGATAGTTATATAATTAGAGTAAATCTATTATAAAGTGTTTCTATAGTCTTGAAATGTGGAAAAAAGAGAGAGATTCCCCCATCACGATAACCTTTATTAAAAAAAATAAAAATAAAAATAAAAAATTGATTTATTATTTTCAATTTAAAAATCATTTATCTATTGTTAAGTAATTTAATATTTTTATTCGTATTTTTTAGATTTTATTTTTTAATAATAATACTAATATAAAGATGGATTTGAGGTAAGGAGGAGTTGAACTAGCCTTACCAAATGGGTTTTTCTCCCTTGAAAAAAGAGCTCCCTTCCCATTACAAAAAAATCTCCATGTACAATGCTAAGATGCAATTCTTCCCCTTGGTTTGGAGATGAAGCCCCCAACAATCTCCTGTTAGTTTTAGAGATGCAATTCTTCCCCCCTTCACGGTTCTACTCTCTCCCGCATAAAGAAAATGAAGGATTTGATGGCCGTTAATTGGCTAGAGTGTAAGAGATATTGTTGATGTTGGAAAAAAAATAAGAATAATTTTATTTATCATCTTCACATACTACACACTACATATTTTTATTTTTATTTTTTTTATAACAAGTATGTGATATATAGATGATAAGTAGAACAATTTAATTAGTTTAATAATAATAAAATAAATAAATAATTTTAAAATATATAAAGTGTATGGTGTAGACGATGAGTCAAAAAGAATATAACGATGGATTTGCGTTAGAGGTTATGTTTCCACCGAGTGTTTGCTTTAAAATGAGTGGGTTTACGTTTTGCTTTAAAAATAAAATAAAAAGCCACACTGGCAAGCATTCATTTGGCGTTGGTGTAAGGTTTCTGTAGATCAATTCTCGAAACTACGAGGTGTTACTTCTGTAAAGCAAAAAAAGGTTTGACCAAATTTACCTTTTAAAAATAAAAAATACTATTTATCATTATTTTAATGACCATCCTTTCATCATTCCTATAATATATATATATATATAATTATAAAGTATATAAATACCGTGCAATCACTTTAAAAGAAAGTAAAATTTATTATTAAAAAATTATTATTTTTTCATATAAATTTTGTATTTATTCATTTTTTTTAAAGTGATTGCACGACACTTACACACTGACGACTACAATTATTATTTTTTATTTTTTTTTCCTTTATCATCTTGTCTTCATTCCAAATGATTGTAGTTAATTGCCAATTAAATGTCCACATTTTATTTTTTCACCTCTATACCATTTATTTAAGAAAAATAAAAAAGATACTATGTCTTCTAAGGCTCATGTATTTTATTTTATTAATTAATTATTTCTTTAATGGTTGAATAAATAACTATTAGTATATTAGTATTTTTTTTAAATGTTTAAAAAATATTTAAAAGAAAAAGCAAAAACAAAAAACACCTTAAGTGGGCAGTTTATTTAATGTCAAATGCAAATACGATGAGGATAATAATTTAAATTATGAAAAATAATACTTCTAGAAAAAACAATAACGATTGGACGTAAAGTTGTATTAATACTAGAAAATAATAGTTTGGCCTGCCATTAAATTGGAAAAACGAACCATTTCATCTAAAATGCTGTAGCAGAAATAAAGATAAATGGTTTAAAAAAAAAAAAAGTCTATCCATAATGGATCTATGGATGTTTCTGGAATGATCCCAAGAAGAAGTTGAAGTGCAAATATTAAAACCAGAGTTAACAACAGGGATGGCTCCATTAATCCGCATCCATTTCTTCCAGTGCCGCTTTAGCCGCTGCTTTAGCTTCATGTAAAAGCTCATCCGGAACCTGAAAATGATTTAAGCATGAAATGGCAGGCAAAAGACATGGGAAGGCAACTGGGTTGTTTAGAGAAATGAGCAAGGGTGGGTGACACAACAGAGCGTGCAGTATCAATAAGATGTTTATTGCAATGGAAATTTAGAGATACCTTCTGATGTTGACGGTTTGACTCATCACACACCCAGCTCATTTCCAATTCAAAGTCTTTGTCCTTCGCCTCATCATGTACTCCATAAATGCTGCTTAGCAGCATAAAACCCCCCAATTAAAAATCTCATATATATATATATATTTATCTTTAAAATAAATAAAAAATGCAATATATAATCATCATATTCCTTCCTATTAAAAGTTAAAATGGGCGTACAAAACCTCTCTCATACTCTAGTAATTCTGGTCTATTTACATTTTCCGAATTCCCACCCCTGTAAAGCCCTATATTCACAAACAGCTTACATTTTCACCACTCATTGATCCTTCCCCTTGCCCTGCCCCCAACAAATACCACACACACACACAGGACTGCCTTCCTACTTTCTAGCATGAATTAATCTTTGCATCATCCTACACACCACACACCATAACTTTTTTGTATAGCAATGCTCTTTCGATTAATAGAATACAGTGGATTCAACAGAAAATGAAAATCAGAGCTACAATTCCTTTTTCCTTTATCATCCCTAAAATAGAAAGGAAAATTATAAAGCTATATGTTGGCATCTCAAGATTGCAAGGTGAAAATTATACATAAAACTCTGTAAGGACACTCACATTTTGGCTACTTCAATAACCCCTTGACGGCAAGTCAACTCTGAGAGCCTCAACTTTTCGATCTCTCTGGAAAAACATTATTTAATAACATCAGCAGTATCACTTTATTGTATTTTAGCTCAGAGAATATAATCAAAATAAGTTGTAGGAGTCATGAATTTAAACTTTACATAACATAACACGACAGCAGCCCTGATCTAGATTTAAAAATAATAATAATACCCAAGCCAGCATCCTTATGAACAAAAGTTTAGTATCGTTAGATGTCCCACTCCTGGTTTACTCCTGTAAGATATTAGTATGAGAACAATAAAAGAATTGGGTACTATTCAACAATGAATGCTCACAATTATGATATTTAACCATATAATGATGGACTAGTTAAGACTCATGATTACATTGCTCCTTACAACAGTCAACAATGACACTATCAGATTCTTGGTTCCCATCCAAACAACCAGGAAAATATTTTCACTAATAAACACAGGAAAATAATCCTGTGTAAGTATATGTAGCTTAAACTTCTCATGTAAGCAGCTGTAGCAGATCTCCTATGCAAACCTAAGTCAGGTTGGGATGTAATTGCCCATGGGCAGGCAGAAAGTTGCGAAGTTAAAATTGGCACCATGTTAGTAACAGTTGGAAAATAAGATTTCAATGAAATTCTCCTGTCATAATGACATGATTTAGCTGCAGTTAGAATTTGATAAACAGATAACCACATACGTTTTAGCTGCCTGCCTGCCCTTGCCAATTGCAGCTCCAAAGTACCTCTGTATCAAATGCCAAAAACACATTGAGTAAAGAGAACTACAATATAAAAATTATCAACTGTAACAAATAATGATGATGAAAAAGCAAGAGGATTGATGGCCAAACTTATTGCCACAAAAGACAAAAATAAACTCACATATGAAACGCCAGATGGCTCAACCATGTACAGCTGTGGTCCATCTCTGTCATAGCCTCCAAGAATAACTCCACATCCAAAAGGTCTGTGCAGGGTAACATTAGATATTCCCTTAAGGAATATAATGAAGAAAAAATCATAATGAATAAAGAATTTTGGTATTTTATCAAACCTCAGCCACCAGTAAAGTGTACACAGATGCACATAACTAGCAACACGATCAGCAAGTTCCTTGACAGGTATTGGTTCCCCATAGACACTGCACAAGAGTTGCAACAAAATGAGATAAACATGTGACAATTTAAAAGGGTGATGTGCAGAGACGACTTATTGGGGTAACACCTTGGGCCAAATTATAGGGGATTCTTTCAATTGTGGATCTCATTTTGACTTTATAAGAGCACAAAGGGACATGTACGATTCCAGAATGCATACACAATCACGTATATNGAAGAAGTTGGAAATGGCAGACGAACACTTCGTGTATAATGGCCAGCTCATTTTCAACTCACCTAAGCACTTATAGGGACCAAGTCTTCTCGCTATGGACTAAAAATTCCAAGTCACAAAGATGAGAGAATGAGAAGAGAAGGAGAGCATGGAGAAGAATCTTGGTGCCAAAATCGTGCAATATATTTATTAGAGATACTAGATGACCAGTTGAATTCATAGGCCATATTTGGCCAACTCAAATAGCTCACTTCCAAAAGCACTGTATAGTCAGCTCACTATTTATTAGAGCATTTGTAGTGAACTAGGCATAGTCAAAATTTAGCCAAGGTTTAGATAGCTTGCTTAAAATGCATCCACATCAAACTCAACATACGTACAACAATTTTATCTACAACGTTTTTTACGAACCAAATGTAGCTAGCCAAAATTGCTTGCCAATTCATTTTTTCACAATAATATATTCTTCCTGCTCATACCATTATTCGCACCAACATAGCTCCCTTAAAATTTTTCTCCACAAATAGAGCTCCTCAACACATCTCCTCAAACATAGCTCTACCAAAAATAAAGCAACACATCTCATTGATCTCTTTGTCTGCCACCAACGACCTCCACGAGCATCGTTGCCACCGAACGCCTTCCGGTAAGCCCTTGCCATCGACGATTGTGGATTTTTAGAACAACCACGTGAGCTTGATCCTTCTTCTTCTAGAATAATTTGTCTCGCTATCTCAAATTCTTCGTAAGAATCTGAATCGATAGGTATCATTTTCTAAAAAGGCGAACGATCCATTAGGAGAAAATGAAAAAAAATGATTTCACGGAGAATCTTGAGTTGAAGTGAATAAAACTGTTGAGGAAATATTATGTTTTGTAATAAGAGAATATAACCATTGGAGAAATATAACCGTTAAAAAAAATATCCATTGAAAAAATATGATCGTTGGAAAAATATATCTTTTGGAAAAATAAGACTGTTAGAAAATTATATCCGTTGGAATAATATGAACATTAGAAAATTAATGTGCATTTTTTTAATCAACAATACACACTGGAAGGAACAACAATCTCCATCCACAAAGAGAGTGAGAGAGAGATTGCCATGGCGAGTTGACCCCTCTTTCCCTCTCTCTTGCATCTACTCGCTTTCCTCTCACTCCTCAACCTCTTCCTCTTCCATCTCTCTTGCTCCCTTGTCCTTGCCACCGATTCCCACT
>QEOT01009398.1:16693-66754 GCA_003123785.1 Pterocarya stenoptera
GATATTCCCTTAAGGAATATAATGAAGAAAAAATCATAATGAATAAAGAATTTTGGTATTTTATCAAACCTCAGCCACCAGTAAAGTGTACACAGATGCACATAACTAGCAACACGATCAGCAAGTTCCTTGACAGGTATTGGTTCCCCATAGACACTGCACAAGAGTTGCAACAAAATGAGATAAACATGTGACAATTTAAAAGGGTGATGTGCAGAGACGACTTATTGGGGTAACACCTTGGGCCAAATTATAGGGGATTCTTTCAATTGTGGATCTCATTTTGACTTTATAAGAGCACAAAGGGACATGTACGATTCCAGAATGCATACACAATCACGTATATAAAAACTTGATGGTTACCACTCTAAGTGCTAATTTCAGGAAACATAGTTTGCCTTTGCCATCCAGGNTAAAGAATTTTGGTATTTTATCAAACCTCAGCCACCAGTAAAGTGTACACAGATGCACATAACTAGCAACACGATCAGCAAGTTCCTTGACAGGTATTGGTTCCCCATAGACACTGCACAAGAGTTGCAACAAAATGAGATAAACATGTGACAATTTAAAAGGGTGATGTGCAGAGACGACTTATTGGGGTAACACCTTGGGCCAAATTATAGGGGATTCTTTCAATTGTGGATCTCATTTTGACTTTATAAGAGCACAAAGGGACATGTACGATTCCAGAATGCATACACAATCACGTATATAAAAACTTGATGGTTACCACTCTAAGTGCTAATTTCAGGAAACATAGTTTGCCTTTGCCATCCAGGTTAAACACATGCTCTCAATACAGATTTTGAAGCCTTTAGAAAATACATTTGGCTTCTTCTGCACGCCATAGTTAGCAGACGTCACATAGCAGATGAGGTCTGAAATGCAACTATAATGTAAAGTAGGTGATAGCAACCTACTACAGAGTAACAAATTGTTTGCAACTTTCGAGGTGCAAGCAGTCCTAATGTAACCTATCCCACAGCTCTGGTTTAAAAAATACCATCAAAATCCTTCAAAATGAATGCTTAGCTTATTTTAAGCACGAGGAAAGGAGCTATTTACTTTCCATTTCTAGATAATGGCCAAAGTAAGGAAAACAAAACATGAGAATGTCACCAGAAGCAATCAAAGTAGAAAAGCAAAAAGAAAAAGATGTCACGCACTAAGTTGAAACCATGAAATTGGACATGTATCAATCATAACCCAGACCAAGTCCATGAAGAAGAAAATATTCAAAAGTACACATTAAAGCAAAAGACAAGCAATCACACCATAAGAAATTTTCTATATAGATGCGCTCACACACTAGTTACTCAACATGGAATCATGAGACTGGAACTTTTTATTCCCACCTTAGGATAAATGTTGTGTGTCATAGGCAGTCATACCCTTCCCATTGTATCCAGCAACAACATTCATATGACTGCATGACCATGTTCTGCAATTGATTATAAGCCTAAAAAACTAGGTAAGAAAGTCCACTTTATTTACTTGCATTGACTAATCATCTAATGGATTCTCACCCTGGACAATCCAAGCAAAAAACACATATCATTTTGATTGAGTAGTGCTGCATGTGTGTGAGTGGGGAGTCTCTAGATAATCTTTTACTCCCCTGCGAAATAACTCCTGCTTTGTGGAGTGACTTTTTCTCTTGGGTTATGCCAAGCAGGAAGTCAATAATGTGTTGGCAAAACTCCAACCACTAGATCTGTGACCCTATGATATATAATCTAGCACACCACCAACCATTTATTAAACTGTTGCAGTGTCATACTCTGTAGCACTGAGCAGCTATTTACTTCGACTGCTGTGGAATCTCAAAGAAGTCACAGTCAGGTATTGTTAAAGCCCTCCTTGTCTACCCAAGATGTCAATTCCCACCATCATCCCAATGGTCAGAAGACCTGTCAAGTGTTGTGCAGAAAGCGATAGAAGGTTGATGAAATTCCCACCACCCAACACGATCCAACCCAACCCTTCAGAATACTAGAGTTATTAAAAGTGCACTTAAGTGCAAATCACCCACTTTGCCTGCCAAAAGCAAAGCACATTTACCAAAGCATGCTTTTTTAGTGATTAGCGCTTTTGCAGATTTTGAAAAAACAAATAGATTTAATTCTTATGGTTTTTCTAGACAATTAATTTAGATGTAGGTGAGGAAGATAAATTAGTTTTAAATATTATACTTTTTCTAGACAATTAATTTAGATGAGGAAGATGATGAGATTTTACGAATCTTTTGATGACAATGAAGATGGTCCTATGCACTTATAATAGAAAAACAATGATGATGGTTCTATGATTAATAATGAGGATGATTAAATACTTCAGGATTGCATTGTTTGCCAATGTTAGCATGGAAGTCAATAGCTACAATTATTGTGCCTTTTTAGTCATTTCTTCTAGGTATCTATTAATCCAGCCATGCACTTCATTTTCATTATGGCTATCAAATATCAAGGTTGTGTATATTTTGTAAAGCACATGAGAATTATATAAAATGCCTTTTAAATTTTATTTAATTAAGCTAGCTTGGTTGGCATGTTAATCAATATTTTAATATCTTTTAATTAGCATCACTATAACAAATGGGGTTAATAGGCTATTTGTCTTTTTAAACCTTCTTATTCTATTTTTTTAAATTCATCATAAATCATTTTCTGAAAATGTGCACTTTACTTCATTAGGCACACGCTTCGCTCTTTGTCGTTGGCACCTAGGCTCTAGGAGACATTTCCGCTAAAGTGAACCTAGCGCTTTTGCAAACGCTGTGATATACTCTCGATCCCAGCTACTATTACGACTGCTACGGAGTCACGAAAGAAGAAGAATCACATTCAAATCAACTCTCCTCTTCTATCTCAATCTTTCGAAGTTAAATTTATAGACCCCCCACCCAAAGGTGTCGTTCAGCCAGGAAGGGGATTTTCACATCCAAGCCCATTGAGTTCAAAGAAGTAGGGGGCACCAAGCCCATTGGGTCACTAAACAAACCTAAGCGCTATTGCTATTTATAAAACTGAAGAAAGAGTTGCACCTAATTTTGTGTTATAGAAGGAGAAGAGACAATTTGTCGTAATACAGTTCAGTAGACGACATATACAAGGTGATAGGAAACCAAAGTTTTGGCCATTGTAGGGGAAAAATAAAAATTACATGCTATCCTGTTTTTATAAAGATGTAGTCGGTTTTGAAGAACTTCACACAATCAACTCAATGGTCATCAATAAGATATAGAGAGAGAGAAGCAGTCAGAATCGAGTCAGTTAAAACACAAAAAAATTGCCCATCTTCTCAATTCTTATGATAAGAAAAATAGTATTATCCCAATGCACAGGATGTATACAAGAAGATCCACCTAACTAGCAAAAGAAAAAGGACCTAGAAATTCTACAAAAGAAATAGAAAGGTAAGACCATAAACCAATGATAAAGGGTAGAATTCCTCTGAACCAAGTATTAAGTCCAAATTGTTGAGGCCTTCAGCCTTACGGAGTAAACAAAAACCCTAAAAGCTCAGACACGCTGCCACCCCTCCCCACCCTAGCCGGCGAGTGGCATATCACCACTGTCACAGACAGGGTCGACGGACCCCGACGTACTCGCCGAGGGCCGTCCGGCGTCGGTCCTCCATCCCGGCTACCGGATTGTTTGCAAAAATATCCCTTTACTCCCAGACAAGCCGCCACCCATCTAGCAGGCAAGAGGCTTCTCACCATCGTCACAGACGAGGTCAACGGACCTCGACGACCTCGTTGAGGGCCGTCCGGCGTGGGTTCTCTCTCCGACGACTGGATTGTTTGCAAGTTTAAGTTCTAGTCGTCTGTTGTTCACTCCCACGGTACGGTCTCAGTTAAAGAATCACTGCACAGGGCTCAAATCTGCATTTTTGCGGCATCTATTCCAGATATTCACCCGCAAGGTAGGGAGTGGGCACAGATCTGCATTTTTACCTTGAGGATGAAGCGGGAGCAGTAGGGAGTAGTGGGATTTGACAATGACGATGAAGCACGATGTGGATTCCTCTCAATTGGAAGGCGAGAGGTGGTTGAAAGTGGAATAAAAAACTTTCGTTTTTACGAAAGAGGGAAAAAATAGCTTTCATATTTCTAAATGTAGCAAAAGGATCGCTAAGTTCATGTGTCGAGGTGGGACAACAGCTTTGTGGGTGGCTAAGGGGATTGAGGATTGTTTAGAACTTAACTGTCATGGAGGTTTCTTCAGAGAGCTAAGGATGGGTAATGGAGTTTTTAGCATTGAACATCATGTTAACGCGGATAGTTTTTTGCAACTCTCAGAATTCCGAAATGGAAGGAGGAAATGTATGCTGGTGATTCCGGAGGGGGCAAATGGCATTGAATGGAAAGCCTTTCTGCAGTCCATTCTAAGTGTCATTGAATCCAAAGCCACTACTCGAAGTGGGGAGTTTGACAAAAGACATCAGGTGACATTGGGAGAGCTAGAGGGGGTCTTGCGGGATGTCTAATCTCAATTGAAGGGAGTTATAGAATGTGTAAGAGATCTGATGATTAAAGTGGATAAGGGGCTGAACCTAGTCATGGGTACAAGTGTACCGGCAAGTGTGACGGAATGTGTGCTAACAAAGGGTGTGTCAACGATAGGTTTGTTGGACGCTGGCATCTTTGTTCATGCCAGTGTCACTATGCCTTCTGAGGGAGCTGTAGGGCCTTAAGCACCAGTTGCAGATGAAGTTGGTACTTCTGTCCAACGTTCTTTTTTAGTAGAAGACGGGGGTCCCCCCAAGGTCTCGAGTATTTTGGAAGAAACAGTCGAGCCTCTTATAGAAGATGCAAACGGGGTAACAGAAGATAGTGCTTTCCCTCTTGAGGAAGCAGGCACAGCAAACGGGGCAAGAATTGTCGAGGGGTGGAGCAAATACAAGCAATGTTGATGGAGGGGAGGAACCTGTATTGGTAACAAATAGAGGGGACAACAACCATATAGTTGTCGAGCAACCATTTGGCGGGAAGGAAATTCTCCATTTGTCATTGGTGCCTCGTGTGGGGGAACGTTTAGAATTGTCGTTGGTGCCTCGTGTGAGGGAAGCTTTAGAGTCGGGAGTGCAGTCGGGTATTGTGGCTGGGGATAATGTCGTTCCCCTGGTTTCTCTTCCTCCGATTAACGATATAGTGGGTTCAACATCGGATTGGATTCCAAATAAAGATAACAAGTTTCTACAAACCCTAGGGCTTTTATATGGAGAACATGGAGAATATGAAGACCAATTTAAATTACTACTTACTACAATTGAGGCGAGCCATGCACTTGAAACCAAATCTAAGTTCAAGAAAAGCAGGGAGTTAAAAAATCTTTCATTGGCAATCAACTACGATGCTAAGCAAGCTAGTTCAAGTCGAGGGAAGGCTTAAGGGAGGGCTTTCAGGTAGAGGTTTTTACAGAATCTAGGGGCTGGGGTCAGGGAGGTGTGTTCCATTTCGGGCTTGGTGTATTTTGGGTAGGTTTTCATGGGCCTTTGTCATTAGGAGCTCTCTTGTATGGGTTAGGTGTTTTCTTGTATATATCCAGTGTACTTGGTTACTCCTATTGATATATATATATAATATTATTACTTGTAAAAAAAAAAAAGAATTCCTCTGAAGATTTACAAGTAGTTTCAAAAGAATTATTTGACTAACATCTATTATGAATTGCATGAAATGATATATTCAACATCATCTTAATCAATAAGGATTCTAGATAGCACTAGTCAAGATGACACAATTGAAGGTTATTCCATACGAAGCGAAGTGCCTAAGTGGTATAGTTTGCATGGAATAGGGAGAGGAAGTGAATGTGATGCTTTCTTCAAGTAGCATGGTCACAATTAATGACAACTATATTTGTACTTTCACTTAATTGTGGATTGCAAAAAGGATAGTAAATAAATCAAGATAAATAAAATAATAATAATGGAAGATTTATGCTCACATACAGAGAGCTACAGGGGGAGAGAAATGTGACCATGATTATTTCCAGAACAAAATACAAACCTTTCATAATTAGTCGCTTCAGACTTGGCACGGGCAACAATTTGCCTCCCATCTGCCGCTAATCCCGCCACAGCCTGTAATTGGGAAAACGTAAGCATATACAACAATCTAGTATCAAACCATAAGATTTTGGATGAGGCTAAGGCCTCGTTTGTTTTCGGAGATGAGATGAGATGAGTTGAGATTAAAGTTAAAAAGTTAAATAAAGTGTTGTTAGAATATATTTTTTAATATTATTTTTGTTTTGGGATTTGAAAAAGTTGAATTGTTTATTTTATTTTGTATTAGAATTTGAGAAAGTGTAATAATGAAATTGAGATGAGATTAGATGTTTTCTGAAAACAAACGAGGCCTAAGATGGACAGTAGCTCATTTAAGAAAAACAAATTAACACTACAATTATCATTCCAACCTCATTGCTTAGGTTATATATTCTGTGAGTTTAGGTAAAAAGTTGTTTTTGATTGTAGCACAAAGATTACCACTTCAAAGAATGACCTTTATAAATCATTTACGGCTAGTATTTTTTTTATAGGTAAAATAATTTTTTATTAATAGAAGAGAATAGGTGTAGCCCAAGTACACATGAGGTATACAAAGAGAACGCTTATGTGCGATTTAGGAACTAAAATGGATATAAGAAAATCATGAAAACTAACCCCATTGGAGTAAAAAACAATAGCCCAGAAAAAAAATGTGTTGTAAAAGAATCTTTTGAGGGCTAGTTTTTTTTTTTTTTACAAGTAAAAGATTATAATATATTAATAGAATAGGCATAGCCTAGNGTTAAACACATGCTCTCAATACAGATTTTGAAGCCTTTAGAAAATACATTTGGCTTCTTCTGCACGCCATAGTTAGCAGACGTCACATAGCAGATGAGGTCTGAAACGCAACTATAATGTAAAGTAGGTGATAGCAACCTACTACAGAGTAACAAATTGTTTGCAACTTTCGAGGTGCAAGCAGTCCTAATGTAACCTATCCCACAGCTCTGGTTTAAAAAATACCATCAAAATCCTTCAAAATGAATGCTTAGCTTATTTTAAGCACGAGGAAAGGAGCTATTTACTCTCCATTTCTAGATAATGGCCAAAGTAAGGAAAACAAAACATGAGAATGTCACCAGAAGCAATCAAAGTAGAAAAGCAAAAAGAAAAAGATGTCACGCACTAAGTTGAAACCATGAAATTGGACATGTATCAATCATAACCCAGACCAAGTCCATGAAGAAGAAAATATTCAGAAGTACACATTAAAGCAAAAGACAAGCAATCACACCATAAGAAATTTTCTATATAGATGCGCTCACACACTAGTTACTCAACATGGAATCATGAGACTGGAACTTTTTATTCCCACCTTAGGATAAATGTTGTGTGTCATAGGCAGTCATACCCTTCCCATTGTATCCAGCAACAACATTCATATGACTACATGACCATGTTCTGCAATTGATTATAAGCCTAAAAAACTAGGTAAGAAAGTCCACTTTATTTACTTGCATTGACTAATCATCTAATGGATTCTCACCCTGGACAATCCAAGCAAAAAACACATATCATTTTGATTGAGTAGTGCTGCATGTGTGTGAGTGGGGAGTCTCTAGATAATCTTTTACTCCCCTGCGAAATAACTCCTGCTTTGTGGAGTGACTTTTTCTCTTGGGTTATGCCAAGCAGGAAGTCAATAATGTGTTGGCAAAACTCCAACCACTAGATCTGTGACCCTATGATATATAATCTAGCACACCACCAACCATTTATTAAACTGTTGCAGTGTCATACTCTGTAGCACTGAGCAGCTATTTACTTCGACTGCTATGGAATCTCAAAGAAGTCACAGTCAGGTATTGTTAAAGCCCTCCTTGTCTACCCAAGATGTCAACTCCCACCATCATCCCAATGGTCAGAAGACCTGTCAAGTGTTGTGCAGAAAGCAATAGAAGGTTGATGAAATTCCCACCACCCAACACGATCCAACCCAACCCTTCAGAATACTAGAGTTATTAAAAGTGCACTTAAGTGCAAATCACCCACTTTGCCTGCCAAAAGCAAAGCACATTTACCAAAGCATGCTTTTTTAGTGATTAGCGCTTTTGCAGATTTTGAAAAAACAAATAGATTTAATTCTTATGGTTTTTCTAGACAATTAATTTAGATGTAGGTGAGGAAGATAAATTAGTTTTAAATATTATACTTTTTCTAGACAATTAATTTAGATGAGGAAGATGATGAGATTTTACGAATCTTTTGATGACAATGAAGATGGTCCTATGCACTTATAATAGAAAAACAATGATGATGGTTCTATGATTAATAACGAGGATGATTAAATACTTCAGGATTGCATTGTTTGCCAATGTTAGCATGGAAGTCAATAGCTACAATTATTGTGCCTTTTTAGTCATTTCTTCTAGGTATCTATTAATCCAGCCATGCACTTCATTTTCATTATGGCTATCAAATATCAAGGTTGTGTATATTTTGTAAAGCACATGAGAATTATATAAAATGCCTTTTAAATTTTATTTAATTAAGCTAGCTTGGTTGGCATGTTAATCAATATTTTAATATCTTTTAATTAGCATCACTATAACAAATGGGGTTAATAGGCTATTTGTCTTTTTAAACCTTCTTATTCTATTTTTTTAAATTCATCATAAATCATTTTCTGAAAATGTGCACTTTACTTCATTAGGCACACGCTTTGCTCTTTGTCGTTGGCACCTAGGCTCTAGGAGACATTTCCGCTAAAGTGAACCTAGCGCTTTTGCAAACGCTGTGATATACTCTCGATCCCAGCTACTATTACGACTGCTACGGAGTCACGAAAGAAGAAGAATCACATTCAAATCAACTCTCCTCTTCTATCTCAATCTTTCGAAGTTAAATTTATAGACCCCCCACCCAAAGGTGTCGTTCAGCCAGGAAGGGGATTTTCACATCCAAGCCCATTGAGTTCAAAGAAGTAGGGGGCACCAAGCCCATTGGGTCACTAAACAAACCTAAGCGCTATTGCTATTTATAAAACTGATGAAAGAGTTGCACCTAATTTTGTGTTATAGAAGGAGAAGAGACAATTTGTCGTAATACAGTTCAGTAGACGACATATACAAGGTGATAGGAAACCAAAGTTTTGGCCATTGTAGGGGAAAAATAAAAATTACATGCTATCCTGTTTTTATAAAGATGTAGTCGGTTTTGAAGAACTTCACACAATCAACTCAATGGTCATCAATAAGATATAGAGAGAGAGAAGCAGTCAGAATCGAGTCAGTTAAAACACAAAAAAATTGCCCATCTTCTCAATTCTTATGATAAGAAAATAAGTATTATCCCAATGCACAGGATGTATACAAGAAGATCCACCTAACTAGCAAAAGAAAAAGGACCTAGAAATTCTACAAAAGAAATAGAAAGGTAAGACCATAAACCAATGATAAAGGGTAGAATTCCTCTGAACCAAGTATTAAGTCCAAATTGTTGAGGCCTTCAGCCTTACGGAGTAAACAAAAACCCTAAAAGCTCAGACACGCTACCACCCCTCCCCACCCTAGCCGGCGAGTGGCATATCACCACTGTCACAGACAGGGTCGACGGACCCCGACGTACTCGCCGAGGGCCGTCCAGCGTCGGTCCTCCATCCTGACTACCGGATTGTTTGCAAAAATATCCCTTTACTCCCAGACAAGCCGCCACCCATCTAGCAGGCAAGAGGCTTCTCACCATCGTCACAGACGAGGTCAACGGACCTCGACGACCTCGTTGAGGGCCGTCCGGCGTGGGTTCTCTCTCCGGCGACTGGATTGTTTGCAAGTTTAAGTTCTAGTCGTCTGTTGTTCACTCCCACGGTACGGTCTCAGTTAAAGAATCACTGCATAGGGCTCAAATCTGCATTTTTGCGGCATCTATTCCAGATATTCACCCGCAAGGTAGGGAGTGGGCACAGATCTGCATTTTTACCTTGAGGATGAAGCGGGAGCAGTAGGGAGTAGTGGGATTTGACAATGACGATGAAGCACGATGTGGATTCCTCTCAATTGGAAGGCGAGAGGTGGTTGAAAGTGGAATAAAAAACTTTCGTTTTTACGAAAGAGGGAAAAAATAGCTTTCATATTTCTAAATGTAGCAAAAGGATCGCTAAGTTCATGTGTCGAGGTGGGACAACAGCTTTGTGGGTGGCTAAGGGGATTGAGGATTGTTTAGAACTTAACTGTCATGGAGGTTTCTTCAGAGAGCTAAGGATGGGTAATGGAGTTTTTAGCATTGAACATCATGTTAACGCGGATAGTTTTTTGCAACTCTCAGAATTCCGAAATGGAAGGAGGAAATGTATGCTGGTGATTCCGGAGGGCGCAAATGGCATTGAACGGAAAGCCTTTCTGCAGTCCATTCTAAGTGTCATTGAATCCAAAGCCACTACTCGAAGTGGGGAGTTTGACAAAAGACATCAGGTGACATTGGGAGAGCTAGAGGGGGTCTTGCGGGATGTCTAATCTCAATTGAAGGGAGTTATAGAATGTGTAAGAGATCTGATGATTAAAGTGGATAAGGGGCTGAACCTAGTCATGGGTACAAGTGTACCGGCAAGTGTGACGGAATGTGTGCTAACAAAGGGTGTGTCAACGATAGGTATGTTGGACGCTGGCATCTTTGTTCATGCCAGTGTCACTATGCCTTCTGAGGGAGCTGTAGGGCCTTAAGCACCAGTTGCAGATGAAGTTGGTACTTCTGTCCAACGTTCTTTTTTAGTAGAAGACGGGGGTCCCCCCAAGGTCTCGAGTATTTTGGAAGAAACAGTCGAGCCTCTTATAGAAGATGCAAATGGGGTAACAGAAGATAGTGCTTTCCCTCTTGAGGAAGCAGGCACAGCAAACGGGGCAAGAATTGTCGAGGGGTGGAGCAAATACAAGCAATGTTGATGGAGGGTAGGAACCTGTATTGGTAACAAATAGAGGGGACAACAACCATATAGTTGTCGAGCAACCATTTGGCGGGAAGGAAATTCTCCATTTGTCATTGGTGCCTCGTGTGGGGGAACGTTTAGAATTGTCGTTGGTGCCTCGTGTGAGGGAAGCTTTAGAGTCGGGAGTGCAGTCGGGTATTGTGGCTGGGGATAATGTCGTTCCCCTGGTTTCTCTTCCTCCGATTAACGATATAGCGGGTTCAACATCGGATTGGATTCCAAATAAAGATAACAAGTTTCTACAAACCCTAGGGCTTTTATATGGAGAACATGGAGAATATGAAGACCAATTTAAATTACTACTTACTACAATTGAGGCGAGCCATGCACTTGAAACCAAATCTAAGTTCAAGAAAAGCAGGGAGTTAAAAAATCTTTCATTGGCAATCAACTACGATGCTAAGCAAGCTAGTTCAAGTCGAGGGAAGGCTTAAGGGAGGGCTTTCAGGTAGAGGTTTTTACAGAATCTAGGGGCTGGGGTCAGGGAGGTGTGTTCCATTTCGGGCTTGGTGTATTTTGGGTAGGTTTTCATGGGCCTTTGTCATTAGGAGCTCTCTTGTATGGGTTAGGTGTTTTCTTGTATATATCCAGTGTACTTGGTTACTCCTATTGATATATATATAATATTATTACTTGTAAAAAAAAAAAGAATTCCTCTGAAGATTTACAAGTAGTTTCAAAAGAATTATTTGACTAACATCTATTATGAATTGCATGAAATGATATATTCAACATCATCTTAATCAATAAGGATTCTAGATAGCACTAGTCAAGATGACACAATTGAAGGTTATTCCATACGAAGCGAAGTGCCTAAGTGGTATAGTTTGCATGGAATAGGGAGAGGAAGTGAATGTGATGCTTTCTTCAAGTAGCATGGTCACAATTAATGACAACTATATTTGTACTTTCACTTAATTGTGGATTGCAAAAAGGATAGTAAATAAATCAAGATAAATAAAATAATAATAATGAAAGATTTATGCTCACATACAGAGAGCTACAGGGGGAGAGAAATGTGACCATGATTATTTCCAGAACAAAATACAAACCTTTCATAATTAGTCGCTTCAGACTTGGCACGGGCAACAATTTGCCTCCCATCTGCCGCTAATCCCGCCACAGCCTGTAATTGGGACAACGTAAGCATATACAACAATCTAGTATCAAACCATAAGATTTTGGATGAGGCTAAAGCCTCGTTTGTTTTCGGAGATGAGATGAGATGAGTTGAGATTAAAGTTAAAAAGTTAAATAAAGTATTGTTAGAATATATTTTTTAATATTATTTTTGTTTTGGGATTTGAAAAAGTTGAATTGTTTATTTTATTTTGTATTGGAATTTGAGAAAGTGTAATGATGAAATTGAGATGAGATTAGATGTTTTCTGAAAACAAACGAGGCCTAAGATGGACAGTAGCTCATTTAAGAAAAACAAATTAACACTACAATTATCATTCCAACCTCATTGCTTAGGTTATATATTCTGTGAGTTTAGGTAAAAAGTTGTTTTTGATTGTAGCACAAAGATTACCACTTCAAAGAATGACCTTTATAAATCATATACGGCTAGTATTTTTTTTATAGGTAAAATAATTTTTTATTAATAGAAGAGAATAGGTGTAGCCCAAGTACACATGAGGTATACAAAGAGAACGCTTATGTGCGATTTAGGAACTAAAATGGATATAAGAAAATCATGAAAACTAACCCCATTGAAGTAAAAAACAATAGCCCAGAAAAAAAATGTGTTGTAAAAGAATCTTTTGAGGGCTAGTTTTTTTTTTTTTACAATTAAAAGATTATAATATATTAATAGAATAGGCATAGCCTAGGTACACCTGAAGTATACAAGAGATTACACCTAGTTAGCTAGTAGAGATAGAAGAGAGAAAGTCATGAAAATCAAGACCATTAAAGTCTACAGATCTGGCCCAAGAAAATAAAGTGCTAACAACAAGCAATCTAATCCCCTCCAAGGAGTGTTTCCGATCTTCAAATATCCGGTCATTTCGTTCTTGCCAAATACACCAAAGAATACATATAGGAATCATTTTTCACACGGCTGAGATTTGTGGAAGACCACCAAGATTTGACCAACATGCCAGAAGTTCCACTACTGTTGCAGGCATAACCCATGCCAACTCTAACCGCCTGAAAATGTCTACCCATAACGCTCTAGCAATCTCGCAGTGTACNGTTTCCGATCTTCAAATATCCGGTCATTTCGTTCTTGCCAAATACACCAAAGAATACATATAGGAATCATTTTTCACACGGCTGAGATTTGTGGAAGACCACCAAGGTTCGACCAACATGCCAGAAGTTCCACTACTGTTGCAGGCATAACCCATGCCAACTCTAACCGCCTGAAAATGTCTACCCATAACGCTCTAGCAATCTCGCAGTGTACTAGAAGATGGTCCACAATTTCACTACTTTGTTTGCACATACAACACCATTCCACCAATATCATCCCTCGTTTCCATAGATTATCCATCGTTAAAATCTTCCCCAAAGGCGTAGTCCATGCAAAAAATGCCGCCCAAGGAGAAGCCTTATTTCTCCATATTTTTTTCCATGGAAATTGAATATTCTGTGGTAATTGATAAGAAGATTGTTCTTTTGATATAATGTTCAGCGTGTAGATCAAGCCTTGAAGGATGTCTTCCCATACTTTTTGAGATTCTTTATTTCAAGGAGGCATCAAAGTACGATCTTCACTAGACTACCAATGGCAATTCACAATGGAAACTGGAATAGGTCTCTTTGGGGTATGATAGCAAGTCTAGAGACTTATACTTGCAAAGCTTTGTCAAAGGCAAAAAAGGGATGATGTTTTAAAAGGATTGAAAGTATGGACCAGCCATAGTTGTAAAAAAAATTTCGTGGCTGATTAATGACAAGCCTAGCTAACACGAAAGAAGTTGCAATACCAGCTTTTGAGGCAAAGACATTCTCAAAGGGAAGGTCTGATGCAATTCTATTCTAAAGGAGTCTAACAGTCTATTTTTCAGGAACCGTAAAGTGTATTAGGAACCGTAAAGTGTATTAGGAACTGTTATTGCTTTTGGCATTTGTTTTGAGTTCCTTTTATAAGAACTTTCAGGATTTGTTTTGAGTTAGGATTGCTAGTATGTGCAGCTTCTCATTAATAAAAAAGGAATCTTATCCAAAAATCATAAAACAAGGATCCAATGTTTTTTTTATATCAGAAAACGATAAGTTCTATTAATTGGAATAGACATAACCCAAGTACATGAGACATATACAAGAGCAAGCACCTAGTCAAGGAGATTCAAGCCATTGAAATCTATTTCAAATTGATCAATGGAGTAATGTGTTAAAAAGGAAACTCTAAGCTCTTCAATTGACCACTCACAATCTTCAAAATTTATTGCATTCCTTTTTGTCCAAAGCCACCACCATCTTCCATATGGCTGCAATGTGCGGATTACCACGTAAGACTCTCCAATTTGCATGGAACTCAACTACTTTTCTGGCATCGAAGCTAGTCCAACTCTAGAAAAGAAATCATGCCATAGGGTCACGGAAACCTCACAACGAAGGGGTAAATGATTCACCATTTCCCCAATCTTCTTGCACATGCAATACCAATCAATTATAGGTAATTGACGTTTCCTTAGACTCTAGTGCTGATCTTCCTCAAAGAAGTTGTCCATACAAAAAAAGCTGCTTTTAAGAAAGTCTTCGTCTTCCGTATATTCTTCCATGGGAATGTAAGTGCAGTATGCATAGTGAGAGACTTGTCGTAACAGCAGACAATAAACTTCCCTTTTTTGGAAGGACACCAAATAAGCTTGTCTATCTCTCCCATCCTCACTCGCATGGAGTAGACAACATTGTAAAACTTAGGGGTTGTTTGGGAAGTTAGATGAAATGTCAAAACTTCTCATCATTTCCTTCACAAACATCACTCATATACAAAGCACTTTTCAATTTCAAATTTTCAAATTTTTCATCTAATCATTACCTAATCATTACAACTTTTTCAAACTTCCAAACAAAACACAAAAATAATACAACTATTTCAAATTTCAAAACAAAAATAATAAAAGTTATATTCAAATAATTTTGTAACTTTATAATATTTTTATTTAGTTTTTTCTCTTTTTTTCCAAAACCCAATATAACATCTTAACTCAAATTATTTTACTACTATTCACAAACCATTCCACTACTATTCACAAAATTCTCATCTTATCTCATTACCCAAACATGCCCTTAGCGAATGCGTCGATCTCCCAATCTTGAGTAGCTCTGAAAAAGATCACATTCCATTTAGGAAATCCATCGGATAGGTGTAGGAGACCAGCACCTGAAGCTTCTTGCACACGCACTATACCATAGAATATTGAATATACTTCCTTGAGAACCCTATCACCACACCAAGGATCATGCTAGAATTAGATTTTAGAACCATTGCCCACCACAAGGCGGGTGTATGGAAAAGCTCCCCCATCCTCTTCATATATGCTTCCATAAACCCACCCTACAAGGACCATTCACCTCATTTGAACACCATCCACCCAAGCCCCTTCAGATTTAGTATCTACCACTGCCATTCACAAAGGCCCCCCTTTCTTGTTGGTAGCATCATAACCATTTCCCTCCTAAAGCCTTATTAAAAACCAATAAGTTCCTCACTCCCAGTCCATCTTATTAGAACGGGGTGCATACAGTGGTCCAATTCACAAGATGAAATTTGAACTCATCGTCCAGTTTTTAGAAGAAATTTCTGTTCGGATGACAGCTCCCTTGAAGAGAAACAAGCTCTTCATCTCTCTTCTCTTTGCCACGATTTAAAGAACGTTGGGAAAAATAATTTTCTTAAGTTCGTAACATATTCTTTACTTCTACTTATATCTTTCCAAAGGTCTATTCCGAAGAAACATGAAAAAAACAATGTCCAAGTCACTTTACCAAATCCAGCTAATCTCCAAAGAACTAAAGCAGCACAACTACCCCTTAGACTTGGCAACCTATGTAATAATGCTACATACTTAAAATAACAATGTAGTTTGGAATGAAACGGATCACGCTTCGTAAGGGGCCAGCAGATAAGGACATTCACAACGTTGAAATACGGAAAACAACCGACAACCAAGTTTAAGAAACTGACATGTTACAAAAATTTATACAAGAAAACTACATAGCAGCATTTAGATCCGATCAAAAAGTCGCAATAAATAATAAAAAATAAACGGAAACAAAGCAAGAGAAAATGGGAACATGTAATACCATGCCAGAGTGGCGATGAACGGAATGAATTCTTCTATTGGAACCGGGTAGCATCATCTTCGATGTTATTAGCTTCTCCACACCCTAAAGTCTCACACCAAAAAAAAAAAAAAAAAAAAAAAGCATCAGAAACTGCCCAATAGACAAGCAAGTAGGTCGGTAGGGCGATATTTACCAGTACAATCCCGTCTTTGCATTTGATGCCAATGACAGTCCTGCAAAACAAAAATCAAAATTACTGAACAAAGAAAACGTTTACGAACCCATAACTAATGCCTCTGCTGTTGTAGGATAATCTCAGGTCGACTAATAACCCTAGGATTTGTAGCTCTCGAACTAGAAAACGTGGGCAAGAGAGATATAATCGAGGGATTGAAGGGTAGGATTAGTTGAGAGTTACCCGCTGTTGTCGACGGCTTTGGCGGCGTACTCGATCTGGAAGACGCGGCCATCTGGGGAAAACGTGGTCACTGAAAGATCGTACCCCGTTCCTATGCTACTCATGTTGTCTGATCCTTGTTTCGATTTCTTTTCTTCTTCGTCCTCTGCTTCTTCTGTCTGTCCCTCTGCAAATGCTGTGCTTTGGAGCTTCAAATACGAGAGAGTCGCAGGCTCGCAGCCTTTTCTTTCTTCCCAAGAAATACCGCACCCGACTTTTTCTTTTTCTTTTATTTTTATTTTTTGAGCTGATTTGGATATTGAAAAGAGATTTGGTAAAATGATATAATTTTAAATTAATTAAATAAAATATTATTAGAATATTATTTTTTAATAATATTATTATTTTGAGATTTAAAAAAATTAAATTATTTATTATATTTTATATAAAAATTTAATAAAATTGTAATAATGAGATGAGATGAAACCATCTCTGAATCCAAATAGGGTCTTATTTTTGTTTTCTATCATTTTATGCAGTATTACTTTTTTGAAAATAAATCTCATTCCAAAATTTTCATTTCATCTTATTTTATGTCATCTCATTCTCAAACATAATTTAAATACAATCATTTTCAAACTAATCATTACAACTTTTTCAAACCAATTTGTGACGCCCCGACTCCCACGTATAAAAAGTCTCGGGAATCGTGACGTCAGGATGATGACAACACGGGTCACACATCCCAACGATACGTGCTCAAGTGTGTGCAACGTGCCACCAGAGCACCAAAGAGTCGCAGCGGATAATAATAATTAAGTCACTAAGTACCAGAATTTTATATACAAAAAAATAACCAAAATACAAGTATACTGAAAGTTATACAGTCATCCAAGAAAATATAATAGAACCGAATACATACGCATGGGAAACAAATCCCACAACCAAAATAGCAGCAACCACATGCCACCTAACCACAGAGTCGATCCCTAAGGCTCGTCGTCCTCGTCCTCAACTGCACCAAAATCTACGGTACCATAAAATGTTACCGCAAGTAAGTAATAATCCAAACGATCTCTAAGATCAAAATACATTTAATGCAACCAACATGCATGCATATGATGATATATGCACCAAACCCAAAAATATCATTTTCCCAAAAACGATTTACACAAAAATATTTTATTGGACACTGTAGGCGGTAATCACAGGTAGGACTCTACCACCATCCCTGCTTACCACCATCCCTACCGTGTGTACCGTAGGCGGGAATCGCAAGCGGGACAACACCATCATCCCTGCTTACCACCATCCCTACGCGTACACCGTAGACGGGAATCGCAGGTGGGACTATACCACCATCCCTGCTTATCACCATCCCTACAGTTCTTTTCCACACAACACAAAAACTCAATAGAGCACTGTAGGCGGGAATCACAAGCGGGACTCTACCACCATCCCTGCTTACCACCATCCCTACCGCATGTACCGTAGGCGAGAATCGCAGGCGGGACAACACCACCATCCTTGCTTACCACCATCCCTACGCGTACACCGTAGGCAGGAATCGCAGGCGGGACTCTAGCACCATCCCTGCTTACCACCATCCCTACAGTTCCTTTCCACACAACACAAAAACCCAATAGAGCACCGTAGGCGGGAATCGCATGCGGGACTCTACCACCATCCCTGCTTACCACCATCCCTACCGTGTGTACCGTAGGCAGGAATCGCAGGAGGGACAATACCACCATCCCTACGCGTACACCGTAGGCGGAACTATACCACCGTCCCTGCTTACTACCATCCCTACAGTCTCATTTCCTTTTTCCCAAAAATGAAAACTCAGTTTTCAATAAACACAAACATGGTCATGCGTGCACATGCAATGCACCAATCCAACAATAAATTCCAACAACCAATCCAACAGTAAATTCCAACAATCATTCCAGATCACAACACAACCAATCACAGACATAATCAACCAGTCAGTGCAAAAATATATTAAAACCTTAAAGATGTTCGGAAAAATACTTGCAGCGCTTTAATATATTTTTCGGAGGATCACGAGAGAGCTGGAAGCGCCAAAACAGCAATACCACTGTGGCCGAAAATACAGTGAACCCAAAAAATTACACGGGGCCAAACGAAGACTTGGGAATGGTAGGGTAGGGCCTATGGAAGGTGGGGAAGCTAATGGTATCGAAGGTTGGCCGTGAGTGGCGGCCGAAACGGCGGTGGAAGGCCGGAAAGGCAAAATCGGTTGTGAGCTCGGCTGGGCTTCACTGGTGACGGATCGAGGCTGGGGTTGGGTCCATTGGATTGCTAGAGGGCCGGTGAAGAAGTGGTGAAGAAATGGTGGTCGGATGTGGAGCGACGGCGGCGCTGGAGCACGCAAGGCCGCACGGCTTCAAGCCGTGCATGGCGGCTCACGGCGGCACGGGACGGTCTGAAAATGATGGGGTGAGGTCGCCGGAAGCTAGGGAGGCGTTTGGGCTGGGAGGTGTTGCACTGGCGGTGTGCGGTGGTGGCTGGGAGGAGAGAAGCAAACGGCGTGGGAGAGGAGAGAGAGAGAGAGGGGGTCGGGTCGCGCAGCTGGGGAGAGAGAAACCGGAAGAAAAAAAGAAGAAAAAGAGAAAAAAGAAGAAAAGAAAAAGAAAAAGGGAAAAAGAAAAAAAAGGAGATCCAGCCTTTTCAATTTGGGTTTCGAAAGTGATCCAACGAAAAAGATTTTAAAACCACTAGATAAATAAAATAATTCAAACGCAGTGAAATGCTTAATTAAAACAATAAAAATATTAAAATCTAAAAACAAGCCAATTTAAATTAAATATCAATTTAAAATGTAAAACAATAAATAATATTAAGAAAATCCATTAAAATGATTTTCACAACTTAAAATATTATAAAATAATATTTCAAAACTCCTTAAATTTTAAAACAAGAGAATGAATTTTTTAAATAAATTAAAATAATCCTTCTTTAAAAATGCACTAAAATACTGGGTGTTACACAATCATTACAATTTTTCCAAACTTTCAAAAAAAAAAAAAAATCAACATTTTCACATTTTCAAATAAAATTAATATTATAAAACTATATTCTAACAATATTTTAACTTTATAATATTTTTTATTTAACATTTTCTCTCTCATTTCTCAAAACCTAAAAAATATTCAACTCAAGCTATCTCAATACTATTCACAAATTATTTTACTACTATTCACAAAATTTTTTTATCTCATCTCACTCCTCAAACGAGCCCTCAGCTGAATTAATTTTCACTCAAATTGTTTTAATGAAAAATGCTATATATACTTGAAAACAATTTACAAAAAACTTTTTTATCCACATATCACTTATAAATATATTGAAAATCATGAAATTTTAAAAAAACTAATAAAATGAGTATTGTAAGTAAAATTGTAAGTAAAAGCATAAGTACATGTAGCACTACTCTTTTTTAATTATAGAAAATTTGAAATTTAGACCCTCAATCAGTCTCTTTTATAGGGCTGTAAGACTATTACTCCAGACCGAAAAAATCGATAGGACCTAATGGTTAGGTCCGGACTGGACTAGGCCAATAGTTTTATTGGTTGGCCTCAGGATGTGATTTTTTTGGGCCGGACCAAGCCGAGATCGACCCAATGTCTGTATATATATATATTTAAATATTATATATATTGGTATGGACGTGTTTCAACGCCACCATCGAATGATCACCTGCAACCAAAGAATAAGGTGGGTTGGGGGCTTAAGGTAACGCCTCCGATACCTAAGTCAGTAACCGTAAATAACTCTTAATATAAAAAATATCAGGTCCCTTTTATGTACTTGGGTTCTCCTCTTATATAAAACCTCTAAACCATTATGTTGCTTAAATGATTATAGACATATCTATTATTCAAATTCAAACTCGGAGATGAGGGTTTATCCTTTAATGAACTTAAATTGTAACCTTTCTTATCCTCTATTGCCGATGGGTGGTTATGCAGTCGGTATTGACAATGGGTTGGTCCCTCTTTGTATTGATTGGTTTCCTCGATAGTGGGGCTTAAATAAGAAATAGGCAAAGGCCCAGGCCCATATTGTGCTAGTCGGACGGGATGTCCTCTCTAGTTACATCGTGAAGTCTTATTACACACGGTGTGATGGGACTTGAATCTAAGCGCTGTTTCATTTTTCGAGGCGTGTCAGGGCGTCGTTTCCTTTCCATTCCTCGAGCATGTCATCCGTCATCTCACATAAACTCCTATTTAATGCCCCTTGGGTTCTTATTTTCCCTCCCCTTTTTAGCTTCTGTCTCTTTCGCATTTCTTGCTCTCATTTCTGAGTTCTTGCACTCTCTTTCTCTTCGAGACTTCTTTCATTCCTTCATGGCTTCTTCTTCTTCCAAAGGCAAGGCTGTGATTTTGCTCGTGCCTCATCACCACCCCGCGAACCCTCTGCTCAAATCGTTGTTGCTCCCCCGGTGTCTATATTCGCTGGTTCTTGATGGTCCTTAACTGTTTCTTCTGGCGAACTAGAGAATGCTCGAAATAACTTCAACATTAATGATTCTGTTGGTTTGAAGGCACCCACACCAAACCAGAGCTATTGATGCAAAAGGTATGGCAGTTTATGTTGCCCTTTATTTTGCAATGTTCACTATGGGGCTCCGATTGCCCTTTGTGCTACCAGTCCGTGACGTGTTAGACGTCCTAAGGCTTGTCCCTATTCAATTAGTGCCTAATGTCTGGAGGATTCTGATGACTTGCTGCATTTGGTGGCGAAAAGTATTGGAATGCTTGGGCGACGAGTACCCAGACTTAACAGCCTGTGAATTTCTATCCCTTCATGGGTTTAGGAGTGTGGAAGGGAATCTTTGTAGTTTTAGATCCCGTAAGGCACTGGTTGAATTAGAGCGAAAGTATTCACATATAAAAGATTGGACCAACAAATTTTTCTTGGTCACTGGTACGGGTTGGGAATTTCCCACCGATGAAACTCCTAGTCGGGAATTTCCTATTAGGGCATGTTGGTCTCCTGTTCTTGATGGGGATGGTTTCGAGGTTTTTCTTTCCCCTCTTGAGGAGACCCGTGTGAAGTTGGTAGATTCTTGGGCCCAGGTTCATTCCCACTTAGGCTCTTCGGATGTGCTTTTGACCCCCAAAAACATTGAGAAGTTCTTGATGGTTCCTAGTCAGGCCCATATATCAGGACGTGAGTTTTTGGGTGCACCCCCGCCAGCAGGTGATCTAAAAAAGAGAAACCACCCTGGTGTAGATGGACCAAAGAAGAGAAAACTCAAAAGGGCTCGGGTCTCGCCTTGTTCAGATGGGTCCATCTCATCGAAGCGTGACTTTCTGCTCCCTCCTGCACTGAGTGGAGGTAGCAAGTTGGCACCTCTTCTGGAGCAGCCGAGCGAAGCGATGCCCCAGGCGAGTGGAGGTATTAAGTTGGCTCCCCTTCGGGCGAAACCCAGTGAAAAGACACCTCAGGCGAGTGGGAGCACGAAGTTAGCTACTCTTCGAGAGAAACTGAGTAAACTAACTACGTTTATAGCACTGTCAACTCTTTCTTTGGATGACGTGATGTCTCAAGCTGAAGAGGACCTTGAAGCCATAATTGTGGCAAAAGTTGCAGCTGTTGCTTAGCCTTCAAGCACATCGGCGGATGACTTGCAAAAGAAAGGCGATGACAGCCCTTTGGAGAAGGATGACATCATCATTTTGAATCCTGACTTGCTGGTGCCTCCATCTACTCAACGGGATTTCCAATCCTTCGAGGCTCCCCTGCCTACCTTGCCTTTGTCCCCGCCTGCCACTGCTTGGTCCCTTGATGTTCCTGTTGAACCTTCACGGGTGGAAAATGTCGAGGAAGCAGCAGCAGGCTCTGGCTCACCTCTTGCTTCGACGATATTTGGTGGAGTTACTCCCGACCTGCCTTTTGTTTTTCTAGCCCTTTCTCTTGCCAGTGGGAGCAAGGTTTCGATCCCTTCCCCTCATTTAGTGTTTCCCCTAGGGGAGAGGGTGAGCCATCCCTGATTGTTCCTGAGGAAGATCTTTAAGTTAATCGGGGACTATATCATCGGGATGTAGCTGAAGTGTGTTCGAGTCCACCTGTTAAGGCACCTGTTAGCATCCCGCTTGGTCAGGTCGATGAGGCTTCCCCTCGGGGACTTTTTGCTAATACCCCTTTTCAAGCTTTTAACCCGAGAAGATCTTCTAGCCCTCATCTGTCAGGCTCCTTGCCGCCCTCACATGCTTGCCATGAAGAGGCCTTCAGTGCCGCTGTTCAACATTTCTAGAATATTTTTACACCGGTAATCTTCTTGTACACACTTTCATTTTCTGTATATTTTTCTCGTTATTTCTTAAAAATATATAAATATTATCATTTATTATTATTATTATTATTGTTGTTGTTGTTGTTGTTGTTTTTTAGGGAGTAAACCGTCTTGCTGTCGACTTGGTGGAAGACAGATTACGTCTGGAGAAGGAAAATGATCAAATGGCCAATGAGTTGACCCAATTGGAAGCTCATTCATGTACGGCTCATGATGAATTGGCTTTTCTCCATATACAGGTTGAGTCACTTCGGGGAGAGTTGGCAAGTTCTGCCGTGGACGCCAACTACTATCGCCAAGAAGTGGCTATACTTGGGAAGGAGCGAGATGATCTTGCTACCCGCTTAAACCAAGCGAAGAACATTGAGCAGGAGAGAGATGATTGCTACTCGTCTTCGCTAGGCAGAGATGGTTGTGCAAGAACGAGATGATTTGTGGCCGCTCGCCTTCATCAAGTAGAAGTGGCCGGACTGAAATGCATGTTTGTGACTCCTTTGGTCGGGCTGAAATGCCAGATGCTTTCCCTCGCCCCTCATAAGACTTGTATATTTTGAAGGCTTTGTATCCCGTAAGGGAATTTTTTAACTTCGTCTGAAGCTTTGTATGTAATGAAGCCTTATGAAAACTTTATTATTCCTTGTGTGCTTTTGAATTTTGTTTATCGGATAATAAGCATTCTTTATTGTTTCTCGGTAGCCTGCGCGTAGATATCACCATATGTTGTTCATACTTTAAGTATCAGGCTATATTGTTCATACCTTAAGTGCTAGGCTAGTGGGTGAGTTCCTTGTCCACGTCACCTTTTTGGCGAGAATGTGTTAACAGGAGACCCCTCGAGCATTTTACCTTTAATTATTAGGCTAGTAGGAGATCCCTCGACCACGTCACCTTTTGGCGAGAAGGTGTTGACGGGAGATCCATCGACCATTTTACCCTTAATTATTAGACTAGCGAGAGATCCTTTGACCACGTCACATTTTGGTAAGAAGGTGTTAATGGGAGATCTCTCGACTGTTTTACCTTTAATTATTAGGCTAGTGGAAGATCCCTCCACCACGTCACCTTTTGGCGAGAAGGTGTTAACGGGAGATCGCTCGACTGTTTTACCTTTAATTATTAGGCTAGTGGGAGATCCCTCGACCACGTCACCTTTTGTCTTCAGGTCTTGGCCACATTATTTGAGTTTGTCAAAAAGTAAAAGAAAGGTGGGAAAAATGTGCAGGTATTTATTATTGAAAAAATTATATCAATAAGTAAATCAACAAATGAAAGAAAATTTACGTATCTTTTCCTTAGACGTAGTACTTTCGTAAATGTTTTGCATTCCATGGGTGGGGTAGCTCAGGTTGTAATACCCTGCTTCTTCCTTCCTCCTGACGTAAGCAATTACGTCTGATGCGACAGCCCACTCCTTCTCTCTAGTATCTTAGAGCCCCGTTATGCGTGCCAGACTCCGATGGTGTATTTTTAAAGATACTACGTGATTTCTAAAGCTAGCCTTGTGTTTTAAAGTTATGTGTATTTTTAAATGGGTTCTTCCCATCGTTATTTAACTAAGTAATATTTTAAATAATTCAATTATAATATCTTTGAAGAGCTCCAAAAATATTATAATTGTGGGGAATCATTTTATATAAATGATTCTAGTTATTTAAAATATTACGTGATTTAAATAAGGATAGAATCTTTAAATTAATTTAATGATTTTATTTCTTAAATATGTTATTTCAAATAATATTCTATCTTAGTTCTTCTCAGTGCTTTTAATTAAATAAATGTTTATGCATTTTCAAATCAGTATTTAGGGGTCATCGTTAAATTATTTTATAGATCCCCAGACGTCGGGTTTTAGGATAAAGCTCCAGCCCCTCTCTCTTTTTCCCTCACTTTTCTCCGGCGCTCTCTCTCTCTCTCTCTCTCTCTCTCTCTCTCTCCTCCCTTTCTCCCTCTCGGCTTGCTCTGCATGACACCACCCCCATGCACGAACTGCTCTAGCCTAAGCTCGGCGCCGCCGTGCGCAGGTGAGCCTCACCGCATGTTCCATCGGCACCGCCTCACCCCGGCGAACTCCCCCGTGCCGGCCCTTCCCTCTCACTCTTTCTCCTCCTCTCCCTTAGCACAGGCCGAACGGGCTTGATGTCCACTGCACCGCCTTGAGCCGTCCTTCGGCGCCACCACCTCCACTGCAGCCTCCTCTGCCACCGGCCATCACCCTCCAGCGACCTCAGCCTCCACCATACAGCCACCTCCTTCCTATGCACGTACACAGCTCCCTCCATGCACGGGTTCACTGTGCATGCCCCTAGCGCCGCCGTGCATTGCCACATTGGCCACCGAACACCACCATGAGCATCCCTGAGTCTCCTCCTTCCTCCTCCCTTGGACCCACGACTGGTAGTCTCACCTAGATCCACCGAACGGGACTCCTCCACCGCAAGGGTTTCATCCCCTCCACCACATTACTCCGCCATCCACGGGGTGTGACCGCCACTTCAGCCTCCTTAGGCCACCACCGACCCATCCCAACCACCCTTGGCCCTGATCTGCCACCCATGCATGCACACACTCTCTCACTCTCCCATAGCACCTCTCCCTCTCATGCACGACCAGCCCTCTGTCCACCACCACCACCGAGCCTTCACGGCTCCACGAGCAGTCTCCCTTAGCCGAGCCTTAGGTCCAAACCACCACTTTATGTGGTGGGTAGCCACTACACACATGATGGATAGTCACTGCGTGTGACTGACCGCCACTGTACACGGCGAGATCCACTGTGATACGCCCCCTTGCCACCATCACATGGCCACCTTAGGCCCTCCCAAGACCACACCTAGCTATCCAAATGCCTAAACAGTCACTGTATGTTGTGTAGCCACCCCTATGTTCCGTCCGACGTTATCGCTATGACGGTTAGCGAGCGACGCATTGGTTACCCTGTCGACGATATAACTCTCTATCCCTCGTTATTTATGTAAATGCTAGCTAGTTGACTAGGTTATGGACTGTGCTATTAGTATTGTGGAGTAGCTGTGTAGTATGGTGATGTGATGGGCTGTGATGTGAAGTGTTAGGTGTAGTTGGGAAGTGTGCTATGTAGTGTTGCAGGCTGTGTTATGAAGGGAGTATGCGTGGATTGTACTCCATGTGGTGGAGCGATGCACCATATGACGTGTATGCCGTAGTAGTGATGTGGCGTAGCATGTGTGAAAGGAGTGCATGAGGAGTATACTCCATGAGGTGTGGCGATACACCGTGTGGCGTGTCGCGAAGATAAGGATGGTTGCGTAGTTGATAGGCGAAGAGCTTGATGCATGGTGTTGGAAACTGTGGAACAGTATCCCGAAGTGGCTGAAATATGGCCTGTAGTCTGAGGTGATAAGTGTCGCCGCGTAGTCGGCCTATGGCCGGGAGAATGTGTGAAGTGGCGGAGAAATATCAGAGTAGTGCAGTGGAAGCATGACTAGGCAACGTCACGAAGTGACTTGGCAAGCAAGCAGTGGTGCTGGTGATAGGTTAGGATGTATGTGAGGTAACGTGACAAGGTCACGGTGTAGCTTGGGAATAGTCTTGAGCTATATGGCGTGACATAATGTGTAGTTATGAATAGGGTCTTGTCGTGTCAAGTGTTGGGATGAACTGTCATGAGGTACGGCTAGCATGAAGAGTCGTGCTAGCCAGGTAAGAGAAGGTTGGTATCGGCGTATGGCGCTTGCCATACGAGCCTTTAACCAATGTACTATATATTGATCTTAAGGGGTAAAGGGGTAAGGTATGTGTGTGTTCTGGCTAGACACACGTGTCGGACGGGTTAACCATATGTAATGGGTAATTTGTCCTAAGCATGGTTACACAGTGTTTAAGCCTCAGAGTGGCTGGGAGTCGTGTGACGTGTATGGATGGTCATGAGGATTAAAGTGAGCTAAGATACATGAGGGTAATGACGAGTGTATTGTCTAAGGATGGGATGCGTGACTTAGTCGGTCTGAGTCATGCGTCGGAACGTGGTTAATGAGAAGAATGAGACAGAGGTCTTAACGTCTTAATCCTAAGGTGAATCATGGGTTCACCTTAGCGAGTAAGCACTCAAAGTAGATCGTAAGGTTGAAAGAAGTAGTGACCGTAAATGGACTCCCGAGGGTTTTATCATAGTACGGGACCCATAAGAGTACGGGATAGAAAAAGAGTATTCTAAGTAAAGCATAGCTTTATTTCTAGTTCAGTTGCTTATGTACTAGATAGAGAATAACGTTAAGGTTATGTATGCATGTAGGTTGCCATCTGACATGCACATGAATGGATTGCATGGTATGAAAGTAGCATGGAGTTCAGGTAAATGTTACATTCATGCTCTTCTAGAGTCTTCTAAAAGATAAGAAAAACAAGAAGAAAAGTTTTTCCTCTAAAGATGCTTCACGAAACGACACGAAAGATGTTTTTACGAAAGTATGCTAAATGTTCAAAGGTATACGTATGTACGGCCCTTCCTCGGTAGCCCCTTTTTACACACCCAAAAGTATTAATTGTACGCATGTGAATGGATGACTATACGCTGTATCTATTGCACGTATTTTCTAAAGAAAATAAAAGAAGCGTAGAGGCCTGTGCCCCGAACTTTAAACTGATGCTTTGACCGACGCGAATAAGTGTTTTAAAACGGTCCCTAAACCGATGTTAAAATGCCCTTATGAACTGATGTTAAAATAACGAAATGACGTTTTTTCATGAAAGGAAGTTTTCTCATGAAAAGATGTTTTCCCATGAAATGATGTTTTCCCCATGAAAGCACGAAAATGATGGTTTTTGGGCTCACGCCCCCAAACGATTTTTTTCTCATGAACAAACTGTTAAATGAAAAGAAAAAATGATGCTCATGATCCTACTCAAAGATAGAGTAGAAATGAAATGAAGGAAAGCTCCAGCTCTTTAGAGCTGACATGAAATGAATGAAAGCATGAATGTATGAAAATACATAATGGCCACATGTATGAATGGAAAGGGGTACCCAAATGAACGAATGGGCAGATTGCAATGCCGGACAGTAGTATCTGGTAGTGCACCCAGTGCTGCACTCTAACGGAATGGGATTCCAACCCGTGGCCAATGGTGAATCCATTGGTCCAAAAGACCGCTAACCCTAGCACGCAGGGTATAACAACGTGCACTAGCCTATAAAAGTGAAAGAAAAATAATGTATGAATGCATGACATTCTTCAAGAAATGAAGGCAGTGACGGGGGAAACATTTTACGAAAAGAAAAACATGTTTAAAGATGAAAACCCCTGTCCATTTATGTTTGCAAATGAAAGTATGTATGCATATACGTATAGTATGTATAGAATGATGAATGCATGACTAGAAAGCCTATGTTGCTATATTTTAATGGCATGAAGTAATGCTTACTGAGTATTCGACTCATTTTAATTTTTATGTGTACCCCTCCCCCCACAGGAACTAAATGAGCAGTACGCTTCAGGACGGACACGACCCAAGGGAAAGAGCACGAAAGTCTAAGCATTAGGGTTTTAAATGTATGAAGGGCCTTTTTATTTTAAGATTTATGTTTTCCACTCTTTTATCCAACAAACACATTTTATTTTATAACGTAGAGTCTTACACCCTTAGAAGGACAGTAAAAGGTTTTAAATCGGATGGTAATTCCCGTCGTTTTTTCTAAAATATTTTGTAAAAAGACCCACCTCAAGGATGGGTGTTACATAGGTCCTGTGGCATCCTTGAGGTGGTAAGTTCCCGGTCTATGGCTTATTACTACAACATAAGGGCCTTCCCATCGAGGGCCTAATTTCCCTTCTTCTCCCGTGGTGACACCGGTTTCCTTCAGCACTAAGTCGCTAGGTTTGAAAGATCTGGGCCTTACTCATTTGTTGAAGTATTGCTCTGCCTTCTTTTTAGAAGTTGCAACCCTGACTTCTTCATCTGCCTTTATCTCTTCCAACAGATCTAGGTTTTCTTCTAATCTTGCTACGTTTGCTTCTGGATCAAAGTTTTTCCTCCTGTAGCTTGGTAGCCCGACTTCCACCGGTGCCATTGCCTTACTTCCATATGCTAGAGCGAAAGGTGTTTCGCTCGTTGAGGTTTTTGGTGTTGTTCTGTAAGCCCATAAAATCTCTGGGAGCTCGTCGGCCCACAACTCTTTTCTGTTGCCCATATTCTTTTTTAGTATTCTTATGATGGTTTTATTAGTTGCTTCAACTTACCCGTTTGCCTAGGGGTGCCTGGGGAAGAATACTTGACTTTGATTCCTAGCTCTGCACACCATTGGCGATAATGTTCGGAATCGAACTGTCTTCCGTTATCAGAAATGATACACTGAGGTATCCCAAATCTGCATACTACTGCCTTCCATAGGAACCTTGTCACACTTTGGACTATTATTGTTGCCATTGCCTCAGCCTCTACCCATTTTCTAAAGTAATTGACAACCACAATGATGAACTTGGTTCCTCCTTTGCTGGGAGGCATACTAGGTCTACTCCCCACTGGGCGAACGATCATGGTGAAGTTATAGATCACAACTCCTCGGGAGGTGCATTTGGAATTGGTGTGCATGAATCTGGCACTGGACACACCTTTTTGTGAACTCCTTTGCATCCTTGAGCGTGTTTGGCCAATAATATCTTGCCCTTACAATCTTTGCAGTGAGTGATCGTCCTCCCGAATGACTTCCACATATCCCCTTGTGTATTTTCTTCATTATGTATTCAGCTTCCTCCTTTGTTACACATCTTAATAATGGGTTTGAAAATCCTCGCCTGTAAAGCAGCCCGTCTACCATAGTAGATCGAGTCAACCCTGCCTTTTAACTTCCTCGCCTCTTCCTAGGATGGGGATAGATCACCCGTCTCCAAATACCTTATATCATCAGCCCCTCCGGCATAATTCTCTCAAATCTGCAAACTTTCCTTTCTTACCGCTGGACTGGCTATTGTTCATAGACCAACCTTCCATGACAACGCCTCTTCGTGCCTTGCTGAGGCTGCTCATGCTAATAGATTAGCCTTGAAATTATCTTCTCAAGGTATTTTCTTGATTTGAAAGCACTTGAGGCATTTACATTGTTCCTGAACCTGGTGGAGATATTTTATGAGTTTGATCCCTCTCGCCAGGTATTCCTCGGTGATTTGCCCCAACCACTACCTGTGAGTCTGCTTTCATTTCAATCTCCTCCTCTCTAACATCCTCGTTATTGCTAAACCAGCAAGCACTGCTTCCTATTCATCTTCGTTGTTTGTTACTTTGAAGTCTAATCGTACTGTGTGGTATGACTCTCCCTCTTCGTTTGTCACTATGTACACACCAACTCCTCCCCCTTCTCGGCAGGATAATTCATCCACATACACTTGCCATGGATTCTTCTTGGGTGACTTATGGGCTTTTTCCCAAATATTTGAAAACTCTACTACGAAGTCGGCCAAGATCTATCATTTCACGGCTCTCTTTGGTATGTAACTGATGTCATACTCACTTAATTCAATTGACCATTTGACCAGCTGCCTTGAGGTGTCTGGTTTTTGCAACACCTTTTGTAAGGGTGATGAGGTAGTCACCTTTATCTGATGGTTTTGGAAATATGGTCGTAATCGCCTTGCTGCTACCACTATAATGAAGGCGACTAACTCTACTTTTGGGTACTTGGTTTCAACTCCTCTCAGGGCTCTGCTTATGTAATATATCGGCTTTTGTTCCTTCCCCTCCTCTAGCATCAAGGCTGTTGACACAGCGTTCGTGGTCACTGCCAGGTATAAAGACAATGGCTCCCCTTGCTTGGTGTGGCTGAGCAATGGTGGGTTAGCAAAATACTCATTCAGTTAGGTGAACACTTCTTCGCACTTGGTATCCCAATCTTGTGATTTCTTAAGCACCTGAAAGAATGGAAGACATTTATCTATTGATCGGGGATACGAACCTGTTAAGAGCAGCTATCTTTCCTGCCAGCTTCTGCACTTCGTTTAGGTTCGTGGGCGACTTCATTTCTATTATTGCTCTCAATTTCTTAAGATTTGCTTCGATTTCTCTCTCTAACACCATAAAATCAAGGAACTTTCTCGATTGCACTCTGAATGCACACTTTGTTGGGTTTACCTTCATTCAATATTGTCGCAAGACCTGAAAAGCCTCCCTAAGGTCCTCCACATGCTGGGCAAACTCCATACTTTTTACCAGTAGATCATCAGCATATACTTCCATGTTTCTCCTAATCTGGTTTTGGTTTTTAAACATTTTGTTTACTAACCTCTAGTAGGTTGCCCCAGCATTCTTCAAGCCGAAGGGTATTACTTTATAGCAGTATAGTCCTCGGTTAGTTATGAAAGCGGCTTTCTCTTGATCAACTTCATTCATCTTGATTTGGTTGTATCTTGAGTAGGCATCCATAAAACTTAACATCTTATGCCTTGCTGTTGCGTCTACTATTAAGTCTATCCATGGTAACGGAAAACTGTCTTTTGGGCAAGCCTTATTGAGGTCGGTGAAATCCAAGCACATTCGTCTCTCTCCGTTGGATTTTTTCACCAACACTACTTTGGACAGCCACTTCGGATATTGTACTTCTCTAATAAATCCTACTGCCAGCAATCGATCCACTTCCTCCGCGATTGCCTTTTACTTCTCGGTACTGAAGTTTCTTTTCTTTTGTTTATTGGGTGCCCCTTTGGATCTACACTCATCTTGTGTTCAATGATCTCATCGCCTATACCAGGCATATCCTTATGACTCCATGCAAACACATCTTTATGATCTAAAAGGAAGCCTATTAATTGCTATCTTTCTTCCTTTGTCAATTTAGTCTCGATCTTCACATGTCTCTCAGGGTGATCCTGCTCAAGAGTGACCAATTCTAAGGGTTCATCTACCTCCCCTTGCTTCAAAGTACTTTCATCTCTAGTTTCTAGTTATGTTCATCATTACCTAGGGTGCTGGCGGGAGGACCGTCCCCTCCTCAACATCCACAATACTGACTTCTCCTTGTCCTTTTCTAAGCTCCTGCATATAACACTCTCTGGCTAGGACCTGCTCGCCGCGTACCTCTCCTATTCAAGCTCTCGTTGGGAACTTCATTTTCAGATGATAGGTCGTGGTGATAGCCTTTAAGGTATTCAATGTGGGTCGCCCAATGATTGCATTGTATGCTGACTGAGTTCTCACCACTAAAAACTCAGTCATCGCTGTGGCGACATAAGGGTCCGTGCCTATAGATACTAGCAATGTTATGGACCCTATTGGTTGTACTGCGTGTCTAGTGAACCCTTTTAACGTAGTTGGTGCTAGTTTCAATCGATCTGCATTGATTCCCATTTTGCTGAAAGGGTCCCAGAATAGGATATCCGCCGAACTTCCATTGTCAATTAGTATTCTCCTTGTGGTAAAATTTTCCACCGTCATTGTTACCACCAAGGCATCATCATGAGGATATACAACCCGTCGGCAATCCTAGTCTCCAAAAGATATTATGGGGGATGTCTACACTCGGGGTTGCTTGACGGGTCTCTCCACATTAAAAACTTCATCATACCTTGCCCACCTAACATACACCTTCCTTCATGAAGAAGTTGGGCCACCTCCCACATACTCACCGGCGATCGTATGTATTTCTCCCAAGGGTGGGTTTCTGCGGGTATCATCCTCTCTCGGTCTCGGGTCACGAGGTTCATGTGACCTCCTTTCTTTTCTCAGTGATTCCTATCGCCTAAGGCTTTCACTCCTCCTTCTTTTGTACTTGAGCTTCCGATCGTTTGTATGTCCCGGGGGGGGGGTAACGTTTTGGGCGATTAGGCATTCCAACTCGCCACTACCTCTCATGTCTTATACTTTTCGTTTCAAGTTGTGACAGTCCTTGGTCCTATGTCCCCTCATTTTATGGTAAGTACAATACTTCTTAATCTATCATTCGTTGCTGTCTTTTTGTACTTCCTCTGTCGCTTTGTCCCAATTGTGTGCACTGGAGTAATGCACATAACCACTATTATGTCTTCTTAAATTACCATCTCGCCTTAAATCTTGTTGGTCTTTTTTTCGCCTTTTGACCCCCATCTCGGTCTTTCCTCTGTCCTCCTTTCGATTCCTGTTCACTCATTCTTTCTTGTTAGGTGGTTAAGGCGATAAGGGTGTCTTTAGCATTAACAAAATTATCAGCTTTGCCCATGAACTCTCGTAAGGTGGAAGGGGTTTTCCTTGCCAGTTCGGCCATAAAAGGGATCCTTGGCCAAATACCTCACAGCAATGCTGCTAGCATGATTTTCTCGTCTTGGTTATCGGCTGTCATCTTCTCTTTATTATAGCATGTCAAATAAGCTTTCAAACTTTCATCCTCTCTTTGTTTGACAGTTAATAAATATGCAGCTGGCCTCTTGCATCTTCTACTTGCCATGAACTGGGTCAAGAACTGCCGGCCCAGCTCTTCGAGACTTTCAATGGAATTTGGTTATAGTGTTTTGAACCATCCTCTCGCCACCCAGTAGCGATAGAGGATAAGAACGGTTACAATTCAAGTTCATTAAAGGATAAACCCTCATCTCCAAGTTTGAATTTGAATAATAGATATGTCTATAATCATTTAAGCAACAAAATGGTTCAAAGGCGCTATATAACAGGAGAACCCAAAATTCTTAGCCTTTCTCTAAACAAGGCAGAACAGCAAGGCCTCATCTCGGGCATCCCTATTTTTTGCATATGATAGTCTCATCTTCTATAAGGCACTCCTTTCTGAAGGACCAGTTTGTACTCTATCCTTGCAACCTATGAAAAATCCTCTGGCCAGAGGCTTAACCTTGATAAAACATCAATCTTCTTCAGTAAGAACATGAAGCACGATATTCAACATAGCATTATAAGTTCTACAGGTATTAAGGGCCTTACGCCCTTTTGATAAATACCTGGGTCTAACATCCTACATTGGCAGGCACAAAGTAAGGGCTTTCAACTCAATTCTAGATAGGATCAAGACTCGTTTAGGGAGCTGGAAAACTAACCTACTATCTCAAGTTGGTAAGGAGATGCTGCTTAAATCTGTGGTACAGTCTACCCCCACTTTTAGCATGGGTATATTCAAGATCCCAAAAGGCATTCTCAAGGGTATTGCAAACTTTCTAGTGGGGCCAGAAGGAAAACAAAGGCAAACTATATTGGATGACCTGGAAGGAGCTTGGCAAGTCTAAGAAGGAGGGGGGGTTTAGGCTTCAGGGATTGTGAACATTTTAATCTAGCATTATTAGCTAAACAAGGTTGGAGGGCCTCCAAAGCCCTTACTCCTTGGCAGCTAGAGTTCTACAAGCCAAGTATTATCCCAAAATGGATTTCTACTCTGCTAAGGTAAAACACAATGACTCTTTTGTGTGGAGGAGTATTATTTCTGCCGGGCCCCTCTTACTTGAAGGCTTAATGTGGAAAATAGGAAATGGGGAAAGGGTGAACATCTAGGAAGACCAGTGGATTCCTATCCCTGCCTCTTACAGGATACAACCCACTCCTAAAATCCTTGATGTTAGAGCTAAAGTAGTTCAGTTGATAGATCAAGACACACTGCAATGGAAATCAAACTTGATCCAGGAAATTTTCAGTGAATCTAAAGCAAAAACCATATCTAGAACTCCAATCAGCCCTTGTAAAAGCTCAGACATGTTGACTTGGAGATGCACTTCTAATGGTAAGTTTTCAGTGAAGTCTGCCTATCACCTTCAAGGGTCAATCTCAGATAGCAAGTTGGGTCAATCCTCAAGGGCTATCTTAAAATCAGACCTCTGGCATAGCATTTGGAATCTAAAAGGCCCTAACTCTGTCAAGATGTTCATTTGGAGAGCAGCCAAGGAAATCCTTCCAACAAAGCTTAACCTTCATAAGAGAAAAGTGGTGCAATCTCCCATGTGTCCTATCTTTTTTTTTTTTTTTGAAAATGTCAGATATCATTCATTAGAGCAAATGCTGAATACATGGAGGATAGTCCTCAATAAGTATGCAGTCCTCCGAGCAAGACAAAGCAAATCTTGCCAAGGTATGGGCAATTACATTGATTTCCCTAGGAATATGTTGGATAGACCATTTACGAACTTTGGATGATAAAACCTTAATGTCCCTGATCACCATTTCAGTTGAGCTCCAACTCTCCTCTACTTGTTGGAAAGCCTTAACAACACCAATGGAGTCCCCTTCTAGGATGAACTGGTGTAAACCCAATTCAGCACACAATGAGGTAGCTCTGAGGGCAGCTACTGCTTCACTTAGGAGTGGATCTGGAGTTAAGGGAATTGAGGAGCATAAAGAGGCTATGATGAAACCAGCCGAATCCCTGATGACCGCACTAATTCCAAGTCTCGAGTTGTACTTATCTATGGCTGCATCCCAATTAGCCTTGAAGACATCGGGAGGAGGGGCAGACCATTGGTTGTTTTGTGGCCTCTGGACCTTAACCTTTTTATTCAAGTTTTTTAGCCATGCATCTATGGAATTCAGCTTTGCCAGGACCAACTTAGACACTTGAAGTGGAGAGTGAAGATGTTGCTCAAACACCCAAGAATTCCTTTTTGTGCCAAATAGCTTTAGCAGTAACAGCTATTTCTATCAATTCCAAAGGGGTTAGTTGATCCTTAATCAGCATCAATATTTCTTTGAAAGAACCATCCTGTATTCCCAATTTTTGTATCCTTCTAGAACTCAAGGACCACACATCTTGAGTTGCTAAACAAGTCTAGAGGGCATAAGCCACTGACTCAGGATACATGGAGCAGATAGGACAAAGAGGAGAGTCCACCACCTTTCTCTGATCCAAATTGAGCTTAGTGGCAAGGGATTCGTTAATTGCTCTCCACAGAAAGGATTTCGTGGTTTGGGATGCCTAGATACCCCAAATCTTTTGCCAAAATTTTGAGAGGTTTGACTGCCCTGAAGTTTGTCCCATTTTATCATCCTTCATGGTGCCCTGTAGGTGATATGCACTCCTCACCGAAAATTTACCATCTCCTGAACATCTCCAGGTAAGTATATCATGGCTCTTACACGGGCTAATGGTCATCTTGCTTATTAGATCAGCCTCAGAAGCTGAGAAGATAGCATACAGGAGAGGGAAGTCCCACTGCATTGTAACTGGGTTAATAAGCTCAGAAACTGAAGCCTCACTATTAAGCATACTAACTAGAGATTGAATTCTATAGGTTGAAGGGCAGGGGAGCCATTTATCATGTCAGATTTTGATATTTTTTCCATCTCCTACTCTCCATAATAGACCCTCAAAGAGAATAGGCCTTGCTGAGAGAAAACTCATCCATACATATGAATCATTGGCTCTTGGTTTAGCTGAGAGGAAATCTGAATTGGGGAAGTATTTAGCCTTTAGTACCTGCGTAGCAAGAGAATAAGGATTTTGGAGGATCCGCCAGCCTTGTTTAGCCAATAAGGCTAAATTAAAGAATTCAAAGTCTCTAAAACTCAAGCCCCCTCCATTCTTGGGTTTTCCAAGGGCCTGCCAACTCAACCAGTGAATTTTTGATCTATTATCCTTTTGACCCCACCAAAAGGATTGTAAAAGTTGGTTGGGACTCCTTAGAATGGTCTTTGGAAGTTTAAAGATGCCCATGCTATATGTAGGAATTGACTGCAAGACAGATTTCAGCAAAGTTTCTTTTTATGCTAGAGACAAGACATTAATTTTCCAGTTAGCCATCTTAGCCTTGACTCTGTCTAAGATTGAGGTAAAAGCTTTGGTTTTATGTCTTCCCACATAGGATGGTAGTCCCAGATATTTATCAAATGTTCCAGTGGCTTGAACTCCTGCTTACTGTTATATGGTTTGTTGGATCTCTAAATTGGTGTTCTTGTGAAGAATATAGAAGTTTTTTCAAGATTGAGTCTTTGACCCAAGACTTGTTCATAGTTGCTGAGGACTTGCTGTAATCTACTCCACTCATCTGGTTTGGATCTGCAGAAGACCATACTGTCATCTGCAAAAAATAGGTGATTCACATGAAATCGCCCTCGAGCTGCTGGAATCCCAGAAAATAAGCCCTGCACTTCAGCTTGGTTAAGGCAGTGGCTAATAAATTCAGAACACATGACAAATGGTAGGGAGAGAGGGGGTCTCTGTGCCTGATTCCTCTGGAAGGGGTAAAAGACTCTTGAGGGATACCATTAATTAACAACGAGTACTTAACAATGGTTACACATTTCATCACCAAGTCTACCCATTTACTGTCGAAACCCATTTTAAGCATCACTTTATGCAAGAAGCCCCATTCCACATGGTCATAAGCCTTGCTCATGTCAAGTTTCAATGCCATAAAATTATTAGACTTCCCTTTTAGTCTGGTTTGCATAGAGTGCAATATTTCATATGCCACTACCACATTGTCAGAAATTAATCTCCCTGGGACAAAGGCACTCTGAGTTAGGGAAATTATGTTGGGCAGAATGAGTTTTAAGCCTGTTTGCAATAACTTTGGAGATGATCTAGTAGAACACATTACAGAGACTGATAGGTCTGTAGTCAGTGACTGATTGAGGAGATTTATTCTTAGGAATCAAAGAGATAAAAGTCTGATAGATCTCACTAATACCCTTCTTGGTGTTTAGAGCTTCAAGGACTGCTGTTGTAACCTCTTTACCAATTGTATCCCAGTGTTGGTGATAAAATGCTGCAGGGAAACCATCAGGCCCAGGAGATCCGAGAGGGTTCATGGATTGAATGGAAGTTGTTACCTCTTGTTCAGAGAAGGCACATGATAGTGAGAGGTTCATTTCTGCACTAACAGATGGTTGGAATGACTGAAGAGCATTATCCATGTCTCTCGGGTTGGAAGTGGTAAAAAGTTTTTGGTAAAAGCCTTGGAAGGTCTTTAGCAACTGCTTCTATGCTGGATAGTAGAACACCATCTTCACTAACTATCTCTTTAATATAATTCACCTACCTCCTTTGAGTTGCACATTTATGGAAGAATTTGGTGTTTCTATCCCCATCCTTCAGCCACCTTTTTTGGCTCTTTGTCTCCACTTCAACTCTTCTTCTTCAAGAAAACCATCCACTTCTTTCTGAAGGGAATAAATTTGGTTACTAAAATGACCAGTGTTAGAGTCTTGTAAGATTCTTAGCCTTTCTCTTTTTTTGCATGAGAAGCCTTTTCTGATTCCTGAACAAATCCTTACTCCAAATCTTTAATTTATCTCTACATACATCCAATCATTTTTGAGTGGTTGAAAGCTTTGATCCTTGGGACAAACCCTGTTGCCACACAGCTTTAATGAGTTCCATGCAATCTTCTCTATTGCCCCAGGCAACTTCATATCTGAACAACTTCTATTTTGGAGATTCAAGTTGAGCAGGATTCGAGCATTGGATTAGAAGGGGGTTGTGGTCAGAACATTGGACAGGGAGAACAAGAACCTGATTTAGTTCAAAAAGGCTTAGCCATGCATCATTAACCAGAGCCCTATCTAGTTTGGATTTTGTAAAATCAGTACCCTCCCTTTTATTACACCAATTAAACTTAGAACCTATGTATCCCATATCTACAAGTCCATAATCCATTAAGGCCATTCTGAATTCTTCCATTTGCTTATAAGGGCGGGTATTAGACCCAAATTGTTCATGTTGATACAAAATTTCATTAAAGTCCCCCAAGCATAATCAAGAATTTTGGACTTTAGATTGGATTAACCTGAGAAGGTCCCAACTTTCACATCTTTTTGCAGTGGCTGGTTGACCATAAAAGCCTGTTACAGTCCATCTATCCTTCACAGAAGTAGACCTGGTAGAAATAGAGATATGGTGGTTTGAGTAAGAGTCCAATTCAACATCCACCTCCTTTTTCCAAAGGAAAGCTAGCCCACCACTTCTACCAATGTAGTCAACTGAGAAACTGTATTCAAATTTCAGTTTGTCCCGAATGGACTCAATCCTTTCCCTCTTACACTTGGTTTCACTGAGGAATACAACATCCGGGCTCTTTTCCTTCACCAAGAGGTGAAGTTCACGATCTATCTGAGGGTTCCTAAGCCCTCGGCAATTCCAAGCTACGTGTTTCATGATGACTGGCAGGGCTGGATACCAGCCTCTGCCAACTTAGCTTGTTTTGTTCTCCTTCTTGTCATGATAGGTTCATTAGCCTCTTCACCAGGCATTTTCCTAAGTTTAGGAACATTAGAATCATGCATAAGTAAATCGGAATGGCCATTTAAATCCTTAGATCCCAGCCCTCTTGCCCTTCTCTTCCACTTAGGTCCTTTAATACCACCATGGGATAGAAGTTTGATGGGAGAATTATGAGATGGGGAGCTAACCTGTGGGAGTTCTCTGTTTGGGTTGGTCGTGTCAAGATCCACTGGATCCATTGGACTCTTGGATGGGCCTTGGTTCGAGAAGACCAAGTTGGAAATAATGGGAGACTTTTCAAGATCTGCATACCTTTGAGGGGTCTCTAGGCTGTCCTAGCTTCCTTGAAGAGGAAAGTCAGACTCACCTTTAGACATGTACTTGCTTCCTTTTCCAAGAAAAGGTCTTCTCAGCTGAAATTTATCAGAGCTACTCAAGTTTGCTTTTTCAGAGTCTGCAATAGGTTGACCAAGAGCAGTCTGTCCCATCCCATCCTCACTGCATCTGCTCTCCTTAGCTTTGTTTTGGCGCCAACTATCTGAATGTTTGAAATCACCCCCCTTTCTGCTAAACTGTTGAGAGTTAGCCCTCAGCCAGGGGCCATACTGAGGTGCAACCCCTTCACGTAGATTACCACTCTGACAGGAGAGGCCAGCATGTTTGATAGCACCACAATGGAAGCAAATTAAAGGCAGCCTCTCATATTTAAACGGAACCCAATAACGCTTATCTCCCATGTTAATAAATCTACCACGAGTAAGGGGCTTGAAAATGTCGAGAATCACTCTAACCCTGAGGAAACTACCCCAAGCCATTTCACTCGAATCTACATCCACTGATACCACCTTACCCGCTGCTGCACCCAGCCTTTCCCCCATTGTTCTATTCATACCAGCAAATGGCAAATCATGAAACTGAATCCAAAATGGTTCTTCTTTAAAGACAATGTCCCTTGGTGCTAGACAACCTTCACAGTTAAATAAACATACCAAATACCTGTCAAAGGACCAATGTCTCCCCGCTAGAACACGGCTTTTCTCCGACGAATTTTGAAACTCTACAAGGAATTTGTTACTACCAAGCTCCTTAAAGGATACCTGGCCTTCCACTCTCCATACTTTACTCATCGTTGAACGAAAAGCTCCTCTATTGACCTTCTTGTCTGCTACTACAAGAGCAGCCAAACACTTCTTGCTTTTCTCAATGGATATTAGAACTTCTTCTGTCGAGATAAGAACTTCTTGCTTCTCCTCCTCCGTAAGACATAGTCCCTCATATAAGTTAGAGAGTTCTTCAGCCATGTCTAGACCACCAGTAACCAACCTAACAACCAAAATCCAATCGGCTCTTCAAACGTAGTTTAAGAGAGGACCCCTACGTTCATAAGAACAGTAGAGAGAGAACACCCCACCTTTCTAGAAGAGAGGACCAAACATCTCTATCATGAATCTATTTTAATAGATCCCATGTGTCCTGTCTGCTTATGCCATCCAGAAACTGTTGCTCATGCCCTATGGTCGTGCAAATCTACCCAAGCTGTATTGAGCCTAAGTTCGAGGAGGATTCAGAAGTGTAGCATCTTTGATGTCCCTTCCAAAGAAGTTTTAGACCATCTATTCTCCATCATGTCTGAAAAGGAACTAACTGAGATTGCCATGACAACAAAAAATATTTGGCATAGAAGAAACACTTGGGTGTTCGAGTCAAAATTTAAACCTCCCTAGCAAGTGACTAATCTAATCTCAATGAATCTCCTTGATTTCAGCCTGTGTTGTGCCAACAAAAACAAAAAATCTTCTCTATCCCAATACTAGTGCAATGGTGTGTGCCTCCTCCTAATCAATTCAAGGCCAATTGGGATGCTGCCATTGACAAGGTTAGGTGTAGAGTGAGATTTGGTGTGGTAATAAGAGATTGGAATGGAAAAGTAACTGCTACCCTAATGTTTTCTCATGATCTCTTTCCTGAACCACTGCTGGGTGAAGCTTTCGTTGCATTGAAAGCTGCAACTTTCTACTCAAATATGAAGCTCCCTAACATTATATTAGAAGGTGATTCTCTAAGTGTGGTCTAGGCCATCAATGAAGTAGAAAGCAACTGCAATTTAGTGGGTCTACTAGCTAGAGATATTAAGATAATTCTAGCTTGCTTTCAAAGCTTGCCATATCCCTAGAAACATCAATGTAGTGGCACACTGTCTAGCAAAGAAGGCCTTGAGTCTCTCTAAGGAGAGCATTCTTGTAGGGGACTATCCCTCTTGTATTCAATACCTTCTCTAATTTGAGTTATATATGAAAAAGTCCATATTTAAAAAAAAAAGTGATATTGGGTTAACACAAGTGACCAATTGCCAACAGCCTGTGGGGCACAACATCCACATCTCCAAAATAGATGTCATGGGTTCAACTTCTCTCCCCTAATATATTAAAAGAAAAACATAAGTTACCAATTCTGATCTAATCAAATTTTTTATTTAATTTTTATTCTTTTTAACTTTTGTTTACATAAAGATGATTTTTCTAATTTATTTTTCATTTTTAAAAATTAAAAAGAAAATTCGGTACACTTTTGGTAAGAAAAAAAAGGGATGCGGAGTAGCAATATCCTACTGGTTTTAATCTCCTTTTTCAAAATTTCAATGTACATGATGCCTCCTTGACACCCTTATTATGAAACATTCTACTTTCAAGTCATTGTGTAAAACATAATTAGTAAAATGTTTACATGACATAATTTGATTTGATAGATAAATTTTAAAATTTTGATATTATAAATTAATATCTTACTATTTAAATGATGTAGATAGTGTGCTCTACACACCGACAAATAAAATAGCTCTAATAGAAAATACTAGGATGTATAATAGAAAGTCGAATGAAATATCCTAGCCTCCATGTCTATTGAGTAAAAAATTTTTTATCAAGAGAAATGTTTTAGCCACAAAAAGATCCGACAAAAATAAATCTACAAATTGACGTATCTTGATGTGGCATGTTAGATTGTAAAACTATTTTTATTCTAAAAGTAGATCTAATATATTATATAAACTCATATTCATTTATAAATATACTTTTACGACATCTCTTTAGAGCTCATCACTTTGATCAATCAATACATCTAAAAAAACCACAAAAAATGAGCTGACACTACAAAAAATTTGACTTTTAGGGATGAATTTATTTAGGGACGACTAAATGTCTCCCTAAAAGTAATTTTTTGAGACGAGATTTAAATTTCATACCAAAAAGCTGATGACCTTACAAAACCGTTCGACCGGATAAATATCCAGTCGAACAGGATCTTCTGTCACAAATTAGATTGTCTCAAAAAATCCATTCAAACCGAGAAATCTTGGCGGGGAAGTAATTTATTTTTCTGGTAAAAGTTCAAAACCATTTGAACGGCAATTTTGTTGTTTGAATGGAAAAGATTTGGTGGCCAATCTGGCGGCAAGGTTTCTAAACTATTCGAACGGAACATATGTAGTTCGAACATATTCGAAGACCACATTTATACATTCTAACATATAATATTAATCTCTGTATGTAACTCAACATATAAAAAAAATAATATCATATATACGAATTCATAAATTAATTTTATGTAATTAATTTAAAAATATTTTAATGATTTCTTTTATGTTAAATAAGATTTTTGGTTAAATAAATATTATCAGCCATACATCACATAATATAAATCAATAATTAATCTAGAAAAGACAATAAATATTTAATTCATAACTAAATCAAATTATCATAACACCATATACTGTGCATAACTATAACAAAAAAAAAATATATATATATAAATAAAAGATAGAAACTACTGTGATGCAAGGTCTCTACACACATCCTCAACTGTAGATAATCGTCTCTCTACCTATGTCAGTTGAGTACTGAGCGTGACTTGAGTTGCATTACTAGCATGAATCTTTGTATGTAACTGAGAGATGCTAGCATTAATCTCTGTATGTAACTCAGATATGATAGTAGTAATCTCTGTACGCAACTTAGACATGACAATATGCACTGCATCGATCACCTGATGTGTTTATACCGATCTCAACATGCAGTATGTCGGCCATCTCTTCCCGAGTAGATGCCTCAGCCTGTATAGATGCCTCACCAGTCGATACTCCAAGATCTCCTAGTTGTGTATCTCTCTGGATATTAGCTCGGTCAGGAACAGGTCCACGAAAATGAAATCTCGAGTGTCCCATGCTCCATGACAGGGTGGTGCTATTGATCGGTCCAATCGGCTTCTGTGCACACTCGACAACATCTGCCACAACTCCGAAATATAGCAAAAATCGAGTGATCAGGATCCCCGAGCGGCAGTATATCTATCGTAATGTAACGAGCCTTTGATCGGATCCTCTTAAATATATACCCCACGAGATCGATTGGAATGTCATAGGTGACCCATATCATAAATTTTGCTCGGTCCATACCAACCTCGGTCTTGTGCTGCTGAGGGTCAATATTGTTGGCGATTATCAAATTCATGATCTTGAAGAAAGAAAATAAATCTGCTTGCCTAATGCTCTTGCTCCCATCGTACACTGGAGCATGAAGAAAGAAAATAAATCTGCTTGCCTAATGCTCTTCCTCCCATTGTACACTGGAGCATCTAAACCAACAATCCGATCTCTGACCTCATGATCAGTGAGTGTATCGACCTCATCTGTGTAAACTGGTCCCTCATCCTGAGCCATCTCCACATCACTTGAATGATCAGACTCTCTAAATAGCAGGTTAGGATAGGCATTGACCAGCCTAGGAATACTGAGATATGCAACGAGTCCGTTTGCTAAAAATATAACAGGAGCTCTCTAGACATAGATCCTGTATATCCCTCCATTGTCTAAGCTGTCACTACCGATCTCTTTATAGAACTCAGCGACGATGTCAATAGAGGAAATGAGCTCCATTACTTCTTCTCGCTGATCTAGGATTGGTGCCCAACCACGATTGTTGAATACTAATGGGAGGGAATGATCCTCCCATATAAGAGTCACAAAATCAGATAATTTTACCTGTCGATCCAGTAAAACAGTCCGCTCTCGAACTATTTAGATAGAATGTTCGACTGATCTGCCACGTTTACGGCCTCTATAAGACATTATTATGAACCTGAAATTTAAAAAATAAAATAAATATTCAATATTAGTGATTAAATTACTGAAAATGACTGAAAAATTACTGTACTAAAAAGCCATGATTGTCATGTATTTTACAATGTCTTTTGCCTGTTGGTATCAATGGGTTCTTACGAGAGATGTGCGGGGTTGCGTTAATTGAGTTGAGTGTATTTTTTAAAAATTTATGTGCTAGAACGTTGAATGTAGAAGTTTTGGATCATACAGAATGATAAATTGTTATAATGTTGTGTAAGTTGGAGAGTATTTACCCACCGTCATTCTTTGACATCATGGTTCACTTAGCCGTACATTTGCCATGTGAGGCTCGACTTGCAGGATCAGTTTAGTATAGATGGATGTATCCCATTGAATGGTTTCTTGGAAAGTTGAAATGCACAGTGTAACAAAGCCTGCTCAGAAGGATCAATTACAGAATATATATTGATGATGAGTGGCATACATTCTGTTCCAATTACTTCCATGGTGTTGACACAAGGTTTGATCTGCCGGAAAGAAACTTTGATGTTGACCAAGTAAGACAACGGAACGGATTTTTGTCATTTCCCAACAAGTGTGTCCACTTGGTGCTCAACGTGGTTATGATTTGTGTGGAAGGGAGTTCGAGAAAGCTCAGTGGTACGTACTAAATAATTGTCCTGAGATAGAGAGCCACTGTTCAAATTATTCATTGAATTTACTTATTAAATAATTATACGAATATACTTATTGTTGGTAATGTTTAATTTCAGTGATCATATTAACGTGCTCAAAGAATTGGGAGTAAATTATATAGACCAGAGACATGAACATAAGTTTCCAAAATGGTTCGAACAACAGGTAATGACATTAATACAAATGCGATTTTGCACTAACTTAAAAAATAGATTGGATTGGTAATGTTTGAATGTTTATGCTTTATTTAATATGTAGGTTGTACAATTGCATGCTAGTAATACAAATAATATATTAGACGAACTATATGCACTGATGCGTGGCCCCTTAAGACGCGCTACTCGATATTCTGCATGTATTTCTAGAGAAAGTAGGTATCACACAATTGATCGAGAACTTTATAGGAAAACACAAAATAGTGGTGTCCTTGTTGAATGGAGTTATGATGGAGATAAAGCTGATTTCTATGGAGTTATCGTATATATAATTGAAATGAGATATGTGAGGGAGCTTGTGGTTTATATATTTAAGTGTGATTGGTGGGATTTAAGCAATCCTCTAAGAGGAAAATGCCATGATGAATATTTTTTGAGTATTAATACATCAAAAAAATGATATGAAGATCCTTTTATTTTGCCTTCCCAAGCATCTCAAGTATTATATTTAGACAATCCTGAGTTAGAAAATTAATGGCAAGTAGAAAGTTTTCTCCTAGAAATATTTATGATGTTATCCCTGAGACAGAAGGACAAGATGAAGAAGAAGATGATCCATCTACTCAAGAAATATACCAAGAGAGTCAACTTGCCTTTAACTTATTTGTGAATTTGAGCCAATATAAGATAATCCCATTACATAAGGAAGATATTGAGTCTGAAATAGTTGATGCGACAGTTGAGCAAAGTGTTGAGTCATCTGAAGTATCTACAGATGATGAGAGCAAATCTACATATGAAATTGATACAGATGATTGACCGATTTTGTATTCACATTATACAGTGTCTCACAATTATGCCATAAAAAAGAAAGGAAGTTCGCATCGCATCTCTGCCTATTCCTAGCTCTCCGTCTGAGTCACCATTAAAATCTGACTCTACGGAATAAGGTAAATATCTAATACTCATTTTTTTAATTAAGATAATTCATACGAGGTAAATAACTAAATATTATTTTATACAGATAACAGTACAATTTCGTCACGAACGAGGCACTACTAGAGGCATGACGTTGGAGAAATATCATAAAGTGGATAAGATTAAGGTTAACATTCATGACGAACATACCTGAGGCGAGGGACAACAAGCAGCTTGGCTTGAATAACATATGGGTACTCTTACATGAACTTATACACCTTTGACTACAAGTTCATGGTATAAAATCCCGCAAGATGTGAAAGAGCTTATAAAGAAGCATTGTTTGGTACGTAATATTTAAATAATAAATTTATATTGATATTATTTAATATTCTAAATGATAATATCTTTGTGTATATACTTTTTCAAGGATGACTTCGAACTAAATTTTGGTTGGAGAGAGGAGCATAAGACTGTCGATGAGTTGATGTGTAATGCATTCCGTAAGTATAAGGTAAGGTGTCGCGAGCATTACAAGAAGTACGAGAACAAGGAAGAAGCATGCCAACATCCTTTCTAGGGTGTTCGACCTGAAGATTGGAAAAAAATTTGCGACATATTTAAGAATCCATCATATTAGTTAAATTAAATGAATTCTTCATGTGTCCTATTTGTAATTTTCACTTACTAATTTTTATAACTTCTATGCAAGAGCGAAGTTCTGTAAACAAAACAAATAGATCGAAGTTGAAGATTAATCATCATGCAGGCTCAAGATCTTTCCATTGCCTTTATCTGAAGTTGGTAATGTACTCTTTTTTATTTATTATTATTCTACATAGTTTGTGTTTAATATTGATTTTATATATTAATAATGTCTCTTGTGAAAAGAGTCAGACACCAATTATGATTTGATAAAATTATATGCTGCATTAGATACTAATAGTAATGGAGAGTGGACTCATCTCGATGCTCATGAGAATTATGTAAGTATTTTAATTAAACATATTTAAATTATTGTGTCAATATTAATTTTATATGTTGTGTATAGGATAAAATAGTTGCCCTCCATGCTGAAATTACATCAGATCAGAATTCATCAATAAGTGATGTTAAAATTGTTATACAAATTCTGGGTCAACGTTCAGTATATTTGAGGAGTTTGGGTCGCTGTGTAAACTTTAAAGCCTTCAGGCTCTTCATCAACGTCAAGTACTACTGTCATTGCATTAGAGAATGTGCATTCTAGGATCAAAGAATTGATTATAAAACAACATGAGTTAAAGGCTCAATTGACGAAAGAAGCAGACATGGAGATGCGCATAAAACAACAAGAAGATCAACAAAGAGAGATGCAGCTCCAAATGCAGATGCTTATGCAACAATTCAGGCCTCTAAGCAATTGATTTTCATGTTTTGCATAAATTTTATGATTTATAAAATTATGTACTGATAACATTATCAGTATTATTACTATTTTATTTATTTAGTTATGACTTATTAGATTAGTTTTGTTTATATTTAACAATTTGTAATGTATTTTTGAAATATAAATATCTATTTGGTTTTAAATTAGTATTCTCTATGAAAATACTAACCGTTCAAACGATCTTCAAACGTTCGAACATATATACATCAGACACAACCGTTCGAGCATCACAAGTTAGAGTTCGAACGGTAAAAATACGTTGCGAGCCATTCGAACACGTTCGAACGAGAAACTCACTCTTTCCATCCCAAACATGTTCAAGCAGCTTATTCAATTATAAAAATTAATATAATTTACTTTCGATCATCAATTTGTTTGTCCGAACGTTTATTCATATATATTTAGTCGAACGGACTGGTATCGATTGACTGGCCATGAAGTACCTGTTTGAACGTTTCTTCATGTCTATTTGGTCAAAAGTTCTTTTGGCCGTTCGAACGACTTCTTGAGACAAACTTCAATCGTTCTAAAAAAAAAATCTGTTTGACCGTGATTGAATGGTCCAGCAAAATTTTGTCCTATAAGATATTTTTTGGGACGAATTTGTATTTTTGTCCTAAAATACCTTTTGGGATAGTGATATTGGGATGACATTGAGACACTTTTTTTCGTATCAAAATATATTTTGGGATGGAACTTTTCGTCCCAAAATACCTTAAGCATTTTTATTAAAAATAGTAAGAAAACCTTATTCTAATTAAGGGTGGGTAAACTTTAGTTGACTTGTTTCCCGTCGTAAATGCTATGCCGATGTGCTTGGGCGGTCGATGGCATAGTAGTCTTGCACGGCTTCATCGTTGTTAGATATAATATTCATAATTTGGTATTATCTTAATAAAACCATTTGATTTTCATACTTTTCATAATAATCTTCCGAATATTTACTTTTATCTCATTTTCATTTATTTTTTCTATCAACAGGAACTTATCTTATGTATTGAATTACAATTGAGAATAAAAAAATGTAACTCACGAAGTATTTTTTCTTCATTCTCCTCTCCCATCTTCTTCTCCTTTTCAATTTCTATTATATTTTCTATTTTCTATCAATCGTTACCCATCTCACAATCAATTATGATGGTGATTACGGAACGTTAACTTCATTCATTTCAACAAAGATCAAGTGGATTGTTAATGACGTGTCCCACTGCAAGCTGTAACCTTCTATCAGCAAGTAACAAGGATGGTGACCTGGTGTGTTCGATGCACCTCTGATGCCTAAGTCAGTGGTGTATATTAATAAGTCATTTAGATGATAATTCAATGATTAGTTACCTTAACGTATTTCCTACGCACAATATATATAGGAGTAACGAGTTACAGATAAGTACCAATGATGATCATCATGCCTAAGCCTTATCTCTTAAGTTATATCTTTTTAATTAGTGATTACCCCGAAAATGTTGGATTCATCCTAATTATTCTGAACTAACAATCCATTCGCCTTATTAGTAGGCTATAAAGTGGAATCACATAGGTCTCTAAGGCCCGCTTGCTTTGGTTTTGGGCTGGGCTCCCTCACTGGGTTGATTCCTTGTAAGGGATTACTTAAGCCCCTCCAATTACCTTGCTAATTCCCTTTGTGTGGGCGCGAAGGGAATTATTGACGATGTTACCTCGCTAGTCTCTTCATCTCCTTGAGTCATGGTTATATTTGACGTGTCACCCAATGGGTGGGTTGCTTACTGGCTCATCTTCTGTGCAGGAGTCCAACAGACATTTCGCTAGTTGATTCGCCTCCATGGGTCTCGAAGAACTCAAACGTTAGTCGTCCCTTTGTGACGCTTGTCCCCTGAGCCCTTCATTTCTGTTACATCACCAGATCATGTAATGATGTGGTTACCAGGCCCCCTCGATTTCCTTTACTCGACTGTGTAACCGTCACTCCCCTACTCATCCATAATTACGCCTTTCACCACTTTCTCTCTCTCTCTCTCTCTCTCTCTCTCTCTTCTACGCATTTTTGCATTCTTGCCTACCTATTTGTGAAACCCTAGCTTTCCTAAACCCCAACTTCCATCGACTCAAAATGACTCACCGAAGTTCTGCACAACCTTGCACTAAAAAATACCCCTTCATCTACCCTATAATCATCCATCTAGAGAGACATTCCTTGCTTTGAGGGCTTCGAATGGTGCTCCGTTCTCACTCCCAAGGACCTTCCTAAGTTACAGCGTTCATACAGGATACCTAAATATGATGTTGATCAGGATATGCAGCTTGATCCTACTTCTCATCCTTCATATAAACTGAGACATGGCATTTTGTTTAAGAAATATAGAATTTGTGTGCCTGATTCTATATCCTTGAAGCAACAGATCTTGAATTACTTGCATTCTAGTCCTGCTGCTGGTCATTATGGTTTTCACAAGTGTTTGCACAGAGCGAGATTGGAATTTTATTGGCCTGGTCTCAAGCGTGATGTTAAGAAATTTATTCAGGAATGTTACTCCTGTCAAAAGAATAAAATTCAGAATGTCTTTCCAGCTAGATTTTTATAGCCTCTGCCTAATCCTGACCAAATATGGATTGCCCTTTCAATGGATTTCATTGAAGGTTTGCCCATTTCGAGAGGGTATTCTGTCATTATGGTTGTAGTGGACAGATTATCAAAGTATGCACATTTTATTCCTTTGAA
>QEOT01009399.1:0-13536 GCA_003123785.1 Pterocarya stenoptera
CCCCTTATGTAGAGATGACGTCCCACCTATACATCTCGACCCATCCGATTAAATAATCATTCAGTTGCAGATTTTGAAGAATCAGAAGAGTCAAAACAAGGAGAAAAAGAAGAAGAGTCAGAAGAAGAAGTCGATGAAGAAAACGAAGACGAAGATGATGATGAGGAAGGAGACTACGAAGATGTTATTGAAGGAGATTTTGAAACAAGCATGAAAAATACATCTTGAGATGAAGAATAAAAGTATTAAATGTTTTATTTACATAGGTGACAGTTGCTTACAATGTTCATAATTTCTTCTAATCTGGTTCATTGAAAATATTAATGCTTTTCAAGGATGCCACCAAAATGACAAGAAAGAAATGTGCCTCCTTCGCCAAGTTTCAAACCGGTTGAGGACTCCGCTCCTGATGAAGTTGATACACAAGAGGCAAATAGCTAGTCCACACCTACCAATAAGAAAATTCTTGTTGATAATTAATTATATTTGAATACAACTTAGGCAGATTGGTTTTAATAATTTTAAATATATTTGCTGATGCCATGTCACGTCGCGGTCATGGCTTAACACATGGCCTAACTCTGGAAAAAAATAGAGGGCACGAGAAAATCAAGCTCAACATCCTTAATAACTTCAATGGGGGTGTGGATGATAGTGTTGCATCGCTTTCCTCCTATGCCGGAATGCTAATCCAAACTTATGCACCATTTTATAAGCTATCATGGCGAGATGTTCCAAATGAGATTAAGAATCACATTCAGAGTCGTGTACTGGTGAGTTTATATACTATATTTTTTTAGAGAAGTTTTAATTGTATATTTTTGATGCAATTCACTTTTTAGGATGAATTCGACCTAAATTTTGGCCGTAGCAAGGAAGTACGAATTGTGAATGAGTTGTTAGCAACATTATTTCGGTGTCACAAAGGACGATGTCATAACCACTTCAAGAAATTTGAGATGTTGGAAGTGGTTGCTCAGTCCCCTTTTCAGAAAATGAAGTTAGAAGATTGGAGGAAGTGTTGTGATCTTTTTGCAAGCCCAGATTATCAGTTATTCTAGTTTTATCTCCTATAACTTATATTAAATCTATATTGGCTTCATATATTCTATTTAACATTGTTAATTTCTCCTACTTAAGTGTTATCAATGCACAGAATAGAACATCTTTGACAATCCCCCATCACGCTGGTTCAAGGTCATTCCAACACCTTGCCGTTAAAATGGAAATTAATAACTTATTAAAATTCAGTCATTTTTATCATATTCTTTATTTAAGTACTAACATGATTTTTTAAAATTACTAATGTGGCTTTGTTAGAAACGCGATGATCCTGAAAATTTCTCCCTTATTCATGTCTATGCTACTACTCACATCGATGCGTATAGCAAGTGGATTGATCCTGTCGCTAAAGATAATTATGTAAGTAAGGTCATTTTGTGTGAATAAATTATGCCACATGTGAATAGATATTATGTTTACTTACCATTTTTTTTAATATGTTACTTATTGTGTGTTATCTTCCTAATTGTAGGAAAAAATGATTAAGATGCAGTCAGCCTTTGAGGAATCTTCTCCTAGTGACATGGAAATATTTACGGAGGTTCTCGGGACCAAGTCTGGTTTGGTAAGAGGTTTTGGACGTTCTTTCAAGCGTGTCGGTTCATCCTCCACAACCTCGATTTCAGAAGTTAATAATTTTACCAAATATTTGGACGCCGCATGCCAAGAAATTGACCAAATGACGTCGAGACTGCAGGAGTTGAGGCTCTCTTATCGCGACAGTTCGATTTAGAGACCCGTTTGCAAGAGCAACAAATAGACCAGGAGGAAAGAATACGCATAGAACAAGTCCAGAGGGAGACACTGGTCTAGATGAAACGTGTTATGTCACTACAGCAGGATCTCGTTGGGCGAGGAAGGAAGAAGAAATAAACTTATTTTTGTTCAAAACTTTTTTTTTTCTAATTTTGTAACTCTATAAAACATTTTCATCAGATGATGCTATTAGTGGTGTAATATGATACAATTTATATGCTTTAAATTTTATGAAATTATAAGTTCTGATCAGTACGTTCGAATGTAAAGAAAAAAAGTTCAAACATGGCTTTACATTCGAACATAATTACACCAAGGTTTGATAAATACATTCGATTGTAAGGTACTACGTTCGAACTTATTCAGTTAATGTTCGACTAACTAAAAAAGATACGTTCGAACAGGCTGATTAACCATCTGAATGTTAAGTCTTTGACATTCGAACAATTTCCCATTAACATACGAATGCGACATTCAAACGTTGCAGCATAAACTTTTAAACGTGTCTAAGTTTAAACGTTAAAATCAAACATGTGAATAAAAAATACCGAACGTTACATTTTTATCGTTCGAATGCTAATCGGTCAGGTAACCATTCGAACGTTATTCGGTACGTGCAAATGTTACTTTCTGTGATGAAATTTGACTATCACAAAAACTCTGCACGTTTGAATGTTATATCTCACTTAAGACTTACAGCCGTCACAAAAAAAAAAAAACCCTTTTAGTGATGATTGTACAATAAACCGTCACAAAATACTTTATGTGATGACTTTTTTGTGACGGTCTCAAACCGTTACAAAAAGTTTTTATGACGGTTTGCTTATTTTTTGTGATTGTTTCATCCATCGCAATAGATCAAATCTGTTGTAGTTAGATAACCCAAACAACTAGGAATCAATGACTTTTATCTACAAAGAGATTAACTATAAGAAGCACCACCACAAATCATGTCAAATGGTAGATGTTTTCAAGTTTGACAATTGAGGGCTCAAAATGTGTACATCCACATTTTCCAAGATGTAATTGTAGCCAATATGGTCTGAAAGAGGGAGAGCGGGACTTGAGAGAGTGAGATAGACATTGAGAGGGTGACCAAAAGAGACAACAGATGATGGATAAAGGGAGGGAGAGAGAGAGAGAGAGCAGACAATGGACAGAGGGAGACCAAGACTTAAGAGAGGGAGACAGAGAACAATAGATAGAGGGAGACAGAGAGAGGTGGGGGTACTAGCGTGGGGAGTGGGGGCTGTGCGAGAGAATGAGAGATGAGTGATAAGTTAGGGTTTCTTAGTTTTTAGGGTTAAGAGGGTATAATTATAATTCTGATACAAATTTAGACTGGTTATGTGGGTTGATTTCAGGTTAACTTGTTTTGATTTGAACCCATTTATATCAAACCTCAATCCGATAATTTCATGTCATGTTCATATTGAGTTCACGAATCGTTATATTGTTATGCATATTTGAGAAGAGAAGTACTACATTTTCAAACGAATCTATCTATATTTCTCATTTTTATCAATTCTTGAATTTGCAATATTTATAAATTTGATCATTCCCCCCATATTCCATGAGAGGAATTTGGACAATCTTTTCAGGTACGTGTCCTCAAAATCTTGTGATACTCAATGAAAGTGCAACACATTTCAAAAGTTCGATATACTTTTAGTACTACGTTATAAAACTAAAAAAAAAAAAAAAACTTTGTCAGTTTAAAAATGATAGAAGCTTTGATGGTCTAGGTTCCAATGTGAGAGTTGGGACAACCATCTTTTTTTATTTGTTTAAATTAATCCAAGAGCCACTAGCTGCACTTTTTGAAGGAACATAGCAGCTACTAGCATCTTTTTAGAAATTTTGACTGATGGATTACGTCTTCTTTGACTTTTGTTTCCTGGATAAAAATAATATATACTTTTTTTAAGTAAATAAAAAGAGGGCATTGCTATAAACACAAATTCTATGTGTACAAATAAGAGATATGAACATTGAAATTGATGTTCATATGATCTCTTATTTGTGTACACAAAATATTCCGGTTTTTTTTAAGTCGTTTAGGCTTTGGAGTTGACATGTTAAGATTTTTGACGTATTTTCCGCTTTTATTGAGTGTCAATTGGCTTCCAATTAACATGTGGTGCGTTTGCCATTAATTTACGAAATATGAATCCAAAGTTATAGCTAATTATAAATTTACAAACCCTATAAATAAATTGAAAACATAAGGTAACTTTGAAAAATAATGAGAATTATAGGAACTATTTTAACATTGAATTAGTTTTTAAAATTTGGTGTACGTGACTACAAATTACTTTAAATTTTGATATTAAAGAGCACATATAATTAGAAGTAGTAGTTTTTTTAAGGATTAATTGAAAAATAAATACTCAAATTTTCACTCAGTTGCAAATAACTACATCCATTGTCTAAGATTTGTACACTAGTTCCTCTAGTTTGAAAAGAAAAGGAAAGGATGGTATTTGGGGGTATTTCGGTCTGAGTATTTCGAAAGGCTTGTTTTTGTTTGTGATTTGCTTTTTGCCTAGGGTACGCCTTCATGGCGGGGCCTTTGGGCCTTCTGGCATCGCTGGTGCCTGCTGGGTCAGATGGTGGTGTTGCAGGTGGTAGAGGAGAGATGTAGGGGGCATCCTCCGAAATCCTATGCACAGGCGTTAGCACGAATGAATTTCGCTCAGGGATTCAAGATACCGATTCAGTTGCCAGTGGAGGTGGATGGAGAAATGGGGTTTATTTTCTCAGAGGCAGAGATGAGTAAGGCTGCAAAGGATCTTCGGTTTGCTTTGGTTCTAAAATTCCTTAAACAAAGACCATCGATTGACAGAGCGAGGCTGGCCATTGTGAAAACTTGGGGATTGCTGGAGATTCGACGGTGAGTTTTATGGACAATTATCATGTGTTAGTACAGATGGGTAGTGAGAGAGATTTCGTCCATGACTGGGCAAGGGAAGGTCGAACAATAGATGGTTGCAGTTTTCAAATTTTTCATTGGACCAGAGAGTTTGATTTATAGGCGGAATCGACTTCGGCCGCACAGTGGGTCTTTCTTCCAAGATTGACAATGCACTTGTATCGGAAAGATTGTCTCTAGGGTTTGGCTAGTCGATTTGGAAGGTATCTGGGAATAGACCACACAACGTTGGCTCGTTCTCGAGCAACCAGTGCATGTATCTGTGTGGAAATTGACTTGTCGGCTAAGTTGGTTCAAGGTTTTCCGATTGTTGTGGCTATTAAGAAGATCTGGCAACCAGTGAAGTATGAGAAGTTGGGATTTTATTGTAAGAAATGTAAGAGGTAGGGGCATACATCGGTGGTTTGAAGGGTGGGACAACAACGAGTCATCAAGAATAGGGAGGAGAGAGTGGGCTCAGATAGAAATGATGGCAAGAGGGAAATGTGATGTGAGAGGCAGAAAGAACTTGTGGTGGAGGAGTTGCAAGAAGACTAGCCTAGTAAACCAAGTCAAATTGAGAAGGTCAAAGAAATTGTTCGGGAGGAGGAGAATATAGCTGTGTTGAATGGTATAGTCTGTATTGAGGAGGAAGTACCATTGTCACAGGTGGGGGAGAATTAGGGGGTCAGGATGTGGGTGTTGTTGATGGGGGATGCTGCAGACGGTCGAAATGAGATGGCGAGCAAGGACACATTGTGGAAAATAGTCCATCTCCTGTGTTGACGCGTTCTCCCGTTGTGGATTTTTTTATCAGAGATGATGAGAACATATTGGCTTGGGTGGATGGTGGATCAACTAAGGCAATTGATGAGGTTTTGGCCTCAAAGTGAGTAGGGATGGAGTATACCATGCAAGAGGAGCATCAATCAGACTAGGAAGTGGAATGTTCATTGAATCAGGTTGTGCAAGAGAAGGGTTATGCTTCGAAAAATGAAAAAAAGGTTCCAGCTTTTAGACTGAAAAAAAATAGTGGTTAGGTACTTCATCATTCTTAGTGGGCTTTATCATGCCCTGCTAAAATGAATTTATGATTGATAATTTGATGATATGGAATGTGCGCAGAATTGGCACATCTAAGCGTCGGTTAAAGAGCTTGGTTTCTAAATATAAGTGTTCCATTATCGAAATTGAGGAACTGTTTGTAGGGGAAGATAAATTGGCTGATTTGGCAGTGTTTTGGGCTTTAAAATTTCTGTTCTAATGCATCAATGGATTGAAAATTGTGGTTGCTTTGGCAAGAGGAATTAATGCTGGATATTGTGGATATGACTGATCAATTAATTACGGTTTTAATCACAAAAGGTAGTATGAGAGTGTTGTTGTCTTTGGTTTATGCCAAATGTAGGTATGTGGAAAGGCATGAGTTGTGGAATTCTTTGAAGAGCACGGCTAATGTTAGCATTCCATGGTTGGTGATTGATGATTTTTACATTATTCGTAATGACGGAGAAAGTATAAAGGGGATGCCTAGACCAGCCATTACGATGAATGAGTTTAACGAGTGTCTTGATTCTTGTGGCTTAATGGATTTGCCAGTTAGGGCATATTGATGACTTGGTGTAATGGGCAACAGGGATGTGCTCGTAGCTGGGCTCAATTAGATAGAGTGGTAATGAATTCAGTTTTCCTAGAAACATTTTTGTCAGCATTTTTGGAGTGCTTATCCAGGAAGTCGTCGGATCATGCACCTCTACTTATTAAAGGGTCGAGTGGTGTTGATAAATATGGACCTATGCCTTTTCGGTTCCAGAACATGTGGTTACAACATTCTTCTTTCTTGAAGGAAGTAGAGTTGATATGGAAAGAACCTGTAAGGGAGAAGGGTCTTTTGAAGCTTGTGGCCAAGTTAAAGAAATTAAATATTTTTTTGAAGAATTGGAATAAGAGGGTTTTTGGGCATGTTTCTTATTCCATTAAGGAGCTTGAGGAGAGGATTGAGCAAGTTGATTTTCAGTTACAGTTGGGTTTCCAAGAAGAGTTAGAGATGGAATTGCTGGTTTTGAATGCTGAGCTTAATTACTGGGAGCGAAATGAGGAGATCCGTTTAGCCCAAATTGCCAAGAAAAAATGGCTGGAGGATGGGGATCAGAATTCAAAGTTTTTTCATGCAGTGGCCAATATGAGAAGAAGAAAGTCCATGATAGCTTCTATGACTCTCGCTGATGGGGTTGTTCTTGGTTCGCCAGAGGAGGTACACAGTGGGGCTGTTAATCACTTTAAAAAATTTCTGTATGGGGCGGGAGCACCTCAACAGGCTGATTCATCTTTGTTAGTGAGGCTAGCTATTTCGGTCCAGGAAAATGAAGGACTTTGTGGACCACCATCAGAAAGGGAAGTGAGGGAGGCACTGTGGTCTATACCAAAGAACAGTAGTCCTGGGCCTGATGGATCGGGTTGGCATTTTTTATGCATTGTTGGGATATTGTAAAGGATGATTTGGTGGAGGCAGCAGAAGATTTTTTCTTGGGAAGTTCTTTGCAGAGATTTTATTCTTCCTCATTCATAGTTTTGATTCCAAAAGTGCAGGATCCGAAGAGTTTTGACAAGTTCCAGCCAATTAGTTTGTGTTCAGTGGCTTACAATATTTTTTCTAAAATATCGGTGAAGCGTTTGACATCGTTCCTTTCCAAAATAATTTCTCCAGAACAGGGTGCTTTTATCCTAGGTCGTAGCATTTTTGAAAATATTTTTTTGGTTCAAGAAATGATTCAGTCAATCAATAAGAAGTAGTGTGCAAGTAATGTCATGATGAAAATAGATATGGCCAAAGTCTATGACCGAGTCAATTGGAATCTTTTTAATCCACATTCTCAAGGCTTTTGGGTTTTCTGATAAATTTTACTATCTGGTGGGGTTGTGTATTAAGTCGCCTTGGTCCTCCATAATGATGAATGAGACTTATAAAAGATTTTTTCAGCCTTCGAGAGGTCTATGTCAAGGGGACCCGTTGTCGCCTTATTTGTTCATTTTAATGGAAGATATATTATCTCGTTTGTTGCATAAAGGCTTTGCTGAAAATGGGATAGGGAGTTATGTTCATCCCCGTGGTGCTCCTCTAATTTTGTATTTGCTATATGCGGATAACTTACTAATTTTTTCTAATGGGGGAAAGGAATTCTTTAAGAGGTATTTCAAAAATTCTTGAGACTTATGTTGCTTGGTCTGGGTAGTTGATAAACAGAGACAAGTCTTCTATGTTTTTCTCAAAAAAAAAATAAGTGCATCCCGACATGCGGCTCTCTTGAATATGATGGGTTTTGTGGAAGGCAGTCTATCCACATGGCATTTAGGGGCACCAGTAACTGATGGAAGAGTCATTTCTCGTTTGTTAAACCCATTGGTGGAGAAGGTGAAGAACAAAGTGGCAAGATGGAAGGGGCGACTTCTTTCTCAAGAAGGTAAACTGATCCTTCTAAAACATGTATTGTGTAGTATGCCGACTCATTTGTTAGCTATTTTGGATGTGCCAAAGATTATGCTGGGAAAGCCGAATTCTATCTTATTGGGTTTCTTTTGGTGGGACTCTAAGAGAAGATGGTGCTCGTGGGCATCGATATGTAGGGCAACAGTGGAGGGAGGAGTTGGTGTTAGAAGTTTTGAAGATGTTCAAAAATCCTTGCACATTAAATTAACTTAGAGAATTTTGTCTATAGATAATTTATGTACAAAATTTTTTAAGGCAAAATATTTTAGAGGAGACCAGTTTATTGGAGCTGCAAGCAGGAGTTCGGATTCCAGATTGTGGAAGTCCATGTCTAATCTGGATTTCTGGAAGTATTGAAAACTTTGATTATTAAGGTTAGAGAAGGAAATATTTCCTTTTCGTTTGACAAATGGTTGTCGAATGGACCTTTGGATGCTTCTTTTGATGTTGTGTTAAATCCAAAATTATTGATTAAAGAGGTTTGGGTGGCTAATACCTGGGATGTGCAACTGCTGGAAAATTTAGTAAGAGATGCCATGGCTAATCATATAAGAGCCACTGTCCCTTGTGGCCGTCGAGGTGGAGACATTCGAATTTGGAAGCCATCCATTGATGGACATTTCTCTACAGCTTCAGCATGGGAGTTTGTTAGATTAAAAGGGCCGAAACTGGAAGGAATGGACTGGGTTTGGCATACTCTGTAATATCCGAATCCTACTACGTAGGTCCTTACGTCATTCTATTAATTCTTAAGTTAAATATTTTGAGATGAAGATTATTTTTATTACTACCTTCAAGTATTTTATTTTAAAATGAGTATGTCTTATTTTTTTTAAACTAAGATGGGTATGTTTTATTTTAAAGAATGGTTTATTAAAATAAATCAAGGTTATTATTTTTAAGACTTTGAAATATTTCTCTTAAGCCCTTTAATTTTATTTATTTAAGAGATGACCCAACTAATCTCTTCCATTGGATTGGTAGGTGGGGAAATTATCTTTCCATGTTGAATCCTCACCATCCATCCCTTGACTTATAAGATAAGCCACTTGACGTATCAATTCACTTTTCTTTCATGAGAAATCGATGGCTTCTAAGAGAAGTTTTGCAATTCTTTCCTCCAAGCAATGCATCGGTCAAGAAGACTTCCAAGAGTTTCCAAGAGAAGCTTTTATTTCTTTTCCTCCAAAGCCCNTTGACGTATCAATTCACTTTTCTTTCATGAGAAATCGATGGCTTCTAAGAGAAGTTTTGCAATTCTTTCCTCCAAGCAATGCATCGGTCAAGAAGACTTCCAAGAGCTTCCAAGAGAAGCTTTTATTTCTTTTCCTCCAAAGCCGCCATTGTCCAAGCCATCTAAGCTTCCAAAGGAAACCTTTAATCTCACTTCCACCTACCCATCGTCCAAAGCAAGCCAACCAAAAAGGGAGAAGAAAAAATAAAAACTATCCTAAGGCTTTTCTCCCCCCATACCATCGGTCATACCCAAGAAAAAGAAATAAATTTTCACCCCCTTTCCAAGCAAGCTAACACACCTTCTCTTCTTCTCCTCTTCTCTTGTATTGCTTGTTTTCGTGCCTTGAAGGAAAAGCCAAATCAGTTAATACTCTATTCTCTAAACTTCTTGCGATTATGGAATCATGTTAAGTGAGTTATGCCATGTATTTGGAGTTTCGGATTTCTCTATGTAAACCGAATTATGTGTAGCAATTTTAGGTTGATTTCCTCTTTTGGTTCTTCTAATTCATGTCCTAGTTAAGTAGAAACCAAATGGAGAAATTGTGCTCTGTTTTCCTAGGTTCCAGCCGTGTGTTTTTGCAAGGCACCTTGTGGTAGTGTTTCCATGTATTTTATCAAGTTAAGCCATGATTTAATTTTGTTATGTGTACATTGATGGAGTTAAAGTTACAATTTTAAACATATCTTTCTTCAAGGTTTATGGCCTAAGTAAGCCACCAAGAATTTTAATTTAAGCTAGTAAGCTTGCCTTGAGAAGCTAAGAGTATAAGGTAAAAATCCTTATTTAACTTATTTACTTTTAATGTGATTTTGGAAGCCTATTGAGTTGTTTTAGCTTATGTTTTGATGTAGTTAATTTCTTATATTGCAAATAAGTATGTGTGCTCTATTTTTAGCCCAAACCGAATATGTTAAAGTGGGTTTTTGCTATATGATTTCCTATATTTCGAATTTTGCTAAGTTATTCTTTAAACCTGGTTTAATCATAGGTGATGATTAAAGTGATTTTAATTTATTTATATATATATATTGGTACCATGTGTCTTTTATTGATGTTGGTTGGAAATCTATTTTTTAAGATGCTAGAGGTTTGGTTTAGAGGTTTTGCTTGGTTCTATAATTTTATATCTTGCCTTTAAGGGTATTAAATGAGTAAAGCATAAGCTTAAGTCTTTAAAAGTATTAAAGTTTATTAAATGGGTAACCTTGTTATATTTTATGTTATGCTTAATTTTAAAGGGGTGGCAAGCTTGTTATTTACTTTCATGAGTTTCTTTAAAATGTTTGGAATAAAAATTTTAATGTTTTAGCTTAGTGCCATGATTGGTGGGTAGACGAACGGGTTAAGGAAACGTTTAATTCGAAGTTAGAATTTAGGTGAGCATATGAGTGTATCGATTAGTAAGGCTCAAAGTAAGATGGATGTTAATATATCTATCTCATTTTATTGAATAGGACTAGGAGTCTACTTTCAAATTCAAATGGACTCGCTAGTAAAACTCACAGGTAAGTAGCTATGACCATGCTTCTTACTCCATGCTCTCTTTATGAAAGAATATCTCTCTCATTGTAAATGTTTCTCTAATAAAAAGAATAAATGAATATAGTATGTATAGTCCTTTCTTGATAGCCCCTGTTAAGTACTTTATCGATTATAATTGTGTGTACATGTATAAGGTAATGTATGCATGTAGGTTCTAAGCCATGAGATTTTCATGCATGTTCTCTCAAGAAACTTATGATTATTCCAATATGTAGTATAACATGAAAAATGTATCTTGTTCATGAAAATACATATGCATTAAACTAAGAAAGATGATGAAAACGTTTAAATGTAAAGGAAAGGAAAGGAATGGAACGTCTCATGTTTTATGCTTCAAGTGATGCTTTAAGTGAGTTTTAAAAGGATCCCTATGAACTGATGCTTTAAATGTCTCTGAGAACTGACGTTTAAATGTTCCTGAGGGAATGTCTTAAAAGGCCCTTGAGAACTGACATTTTAAAGGATGTCTTGAAAGATGATTTTTAAACCCATATTTTTAAATGACGTGTAAGCTCATGCTTTTAAATGATATTTATGCTCATGCTTTTAAAATGATGTTAAGCCTATGCTTTTAAATGATGGTTACGCCTATGCTTTTAAATGATGTTTAAGCCATGCTTTTAATTGATGTTAAGCTCGTCTCTTAAAATGATGTTAAGCTTGTGCCTTAAAATGATACCTAAGTTCATGCTTTTAAATGATGTTTAAATTCAAGCTTTTATATGACGTTAAGCTCATGCCTTTAAGTGATATTTAAGCTCATGCTTTTAAATGATGATAAGTTCATGCTTTTAAGTGACGTTCCTTTCCTATGAATGAACTGTTAAATGAAAAGAACTGAAATGAATGAAAGTACAAAAGAACTGAAAGGAAACAAATGTTTCAATGTATGAAAATACGTAATGGCCACATGAATGAAAAGGGGTACCCAATGAATGAATGGGCAGATTGCAATGCCGGGTCGTAGTATCTGGTAGTGCACCCAGTGCTACACCCTAACGGAATGAGATTCCAACTAGTGGTCACGGGCGAATCCATAGGTTTAAAAGACCGCTAACCCTAGCACGAGGGGCGTTACAGTGTGCAATGGCCTATGAAAGTGAAAGATGAAAAGTATGAAAAGATGTAATGCATGAAAAGCATGTTATGCATGAAAGATGAAAAGCATGAAAGATGTTTATGCATAAAAGCTTAGTTATGTCTAAGAATGTTTATGCATGAAATGTTAGCAAATGTTTATGTATGCATGTTTTCCAAAGGAAAAGAATAGATGCCTAGTATGTTCACTGCATGGTGTACTACTTACTAAGTATTAGACTCACTTTTGTTTTAAATGCTTTAAACGTCCAGGAAATGAAGAAAAGGCTGGGGAGCAAGGCATTACTGCAGAGAGAGACGGACGCTTAGTGTCTTCCCTATTGATACCATGTATGAAAGAAGAGAAAAGAAAAGAAAAATGAAAAAGAAAATATGTAAAGAATAGGTATGTACATGGCGAATCCGCCCCTCGCGGGGCAGGGTCGTTACATACTCTTCTCCCGAAAAAGGCTTCAGTTTTCATGTGGAATGCAAAGTTTAATTGCTTGCCTGTAGATGCACGGATTCAAGAAGTTGGTGTTCCTTTAGCATCAAGATGTAGTTGTTGTCAGATGGGTGCAATTGAAGATAGGGAACATGTGTTAAATACATGTGATATGGCTAATGTTTTATGGAAGAAGGCATCTATTGAGTTGAGGGTAAATTATTTAGCCTCATTAAATTGGTGGCAGCGGGTTATTTTTTGGTTTAGATGTGCAAGGAAGACTAGCCGAAAGGGGGTCATAATAGGTTTGTTGCCTATTTTGATCTCATGGAAACTTTGGAGATGGAGATGTTTGGCTAGGATGGAAGGGAAAAAAGAATCACTTGAGAGTGTATGGATATCTATCAAGAAGTGGCTAAGTTTAATTTCTGAAAAAATTCATAAGGCTGGCTCGGCATCAAAACTGGATGGGGAGATTCTTAAGGAACTTGGCATTCCGGTTATCCATGGTAGTCGGCGGCATTCAAAATTAATTTCCTGGAGTAAACCTAGAGCTGGATGGGTTAAATTGAATGTAGATGGTGCTTGTAGGGGTAATCCGGGGAGTTATGGAGGAGGTGGTGTTGTTCGCAATGATGAAAGGAAATTAATTGCTGCTTTTGCAATAAAATTTTCCTATGGTACTAATAATGGAGCAGAGCTTCGTGCTTTAATTCATGGTTTGAAGATTTGTAGGGAGCTTGGTTTAAGAAATGTGAATATAGAAATGTGACTCTCTGTTAGTAGTGCAATGGTTGGGAAAATATTATTGTGCAATGTGGTATTAATGGGATTATTGGGAGGACCTTATGGAAGTTATACAGATTTTTGAATACAGGGTGTCCCATCAGTTTCGCAAAGGAAATAAAGTGGCAGATTTTCTAATAAAATTGGGGAAGGGAGGAATTAATTATACATACAGGAATTCAAATGACTTGTCTCATCCAGTGAGGGGATTGATGAGAATGGATTATTTG